>CAEGAE010055161.1:0-52497 GCA_903067095.1 Girardinus metallicus | reverse complement strand
TATATATATATATAAATGTCAACCAAAAACTAATGTGGGTAATATCTAGTTACAGAGTTTAATTATGAGTTACTGCTACTATGTTTTTCTACAATAGATTAATTCACTTATCACCATCTTTTAACAAGTTATACATCATAGAACTAAGTTATTAAAATGCTAGCCAGGGTTTTAAGTTTAATCTCTTAATTTTGATTCACTTACAATTAAAAAAAGATAAATGCATAAGCCAGTAATGTGACCACAGCTCTATTCAGACTAAGAGAAATACATTGACAGAAGTATAATTTAGCTGCTAGATACCTATTTAGCTCAAACACTCTTCTGACGTGTTTAAATATGTTCTTTTAATTCTGCTTTTTTTTAAAAGAAACAATTACAATTTGATTTTATGACGACTAACTTTTAAAGAGAGTTACTGCTATTAATGATGGAGGGGAAACAGAAGGAGGATGGAGGTATAGAGGAAAGTGGGGAAGGCCAGGAGGGAGTAGAGGTGACCTGATTCATGTGGACACATACACATTAATACACAACCATTCTCACCCTATATTAATCCAGCAGTGCACAAGCTGTCATTCCTAAAACTGCAGTAGCAGCCTATATAGCCCTCTAGCGTGGTTGGAATCAGAGGTGGGGGAAAGGGTAGTAAAATATTTCCCAAACCTGTGTAGGACACAAGAGAGTAATGCATGACTGCTGGTCCATCTGCTACTCCTCTAGCTAGACAATCTACACCTGTTCCCCAGACAATTACAAGTTTACACATTAGATAGTCTAAATTTGGAAAATGTACACCCATAGGAGCAGCACTCATTTATCCATTTATTATCTGGTTATAACCTGGTTAAATCTGGCTGGTACCTACAGCAATCAGCAGGTAAAGATGCAAAGAACAACCTCTACAGGATGTCAGTCCATCACATGAAATAAATCCCACCAGCAACCAGCACACACTCCAAAAGAAAGGACTAACAGAAAACAGGATATATCTGCTGGAATATAAGGACTATGCAAATTAATCCAGACTATAGGTGTTACAATTAGGTCACTCTTCTGTGATAAACTCAAAATGTAGCATTATACATTTTCAAATATATTTTCAAAATGCCAGAGATTTGTTCAGTAAAACAAAGTTTGTTCTTTTGTTCCACAAGTTAAAGGGATTATTATTGATGTTTGTTACTGAGGATAAGGATGGCCTTCACTAATGTATTTAGGATAGAGGGCAGCTAAGCTAACTGCTGGAGGAGGGCTTGATTGGTTGAAATGGCCATGTGAAGCCTCATGGATAGCGGTGGGAGCAAAAATATTTGGAAAGCACCACTTAGAGTTGATCTGCAGGAAACAAACACAGCCCTGGCTGTTTCCTGCTAATGTTCATCCCTGGAGGAGGGATCATTCATAGCTTCAAGTACACACTCAGCATGTACACCTGCAAATAATAAAAAGCTGTGATTTTGTTTAGAACCATCCACATAGCAAAGCATCTCAGACCAGCAGGACTTGAGTCTAATAAACAAGAAAAAAAAATAAAAAATAGGACTTCAGACCAGAGTTAGAAAAGCTTTAAAGAGTGTTGACGTGACTTGGACCAAAGGTAGAAGACTTAAAGTGGACATATCAAGATAGATAAAAGTTTCAGTCTGATTTAATTTAAGTGAAAACAAAAGGTAACAGAGTGTTCATAATTTTTGAATCCTATAATCCCTTAATAAAATCTTATTTTTTTATAGATTTATTTTAATTTCTTCTCCCATTTCTTGTTTAGTTCTCCCATTGCATGGGTTCTTCCCCCACAGTCCACCAAACATGCCTCTAAGGTTAATTGGTTACTCTATATTGCCCTTAGGTATCAGTGTATGGTTTGTCATCCTGTGTAGCGCTGTGATGGACCTGCGACCTTTCCAGGGTGTACCCCAACTCTCGCACAATCATCGCTACAGAGCGGCACCAGCCCCAGGTGAAAAGACATGAAGGTATATACAATGGATGGATTTCCTTTTAAGACGGCAACAGAACTATTCTGAAGATGAGTATTCCTGTTTTGACCTTCACTTCTTAACAGACTTTTAGATTCTTTCATAAAGCACACCAACATGGTCTGAAATGAAATAAAATTTATGTATGATTTTTTTTTTCCATGTGTTTTGTTTAAAACTAGGATGCAAGACTATTTTTTCTTTTTGTTTTAAGAATAAAACTAAAAGAAAAAGATGACATAGTAGCTTTGTTTGTCCTTTGAGTTGGCTAATGAAAATCAGTTTTGACTACTAATTATCCTATAATGCAATAGCAGCACTTGGCTTCAGGAAAAGAGGTCTGTTTTACATTCTCAGCTACTGCATGAAACTACCACAGCATCTTTAACAGTTAGCTCAGGCCAACATGTAATCCTCTTTAGTGCTTGACGTTTTGACAAATCGTAGAGGACAGAAAGGATCTCCTGAGGGGATATGAGATAGAAAACAGGTTTTTAGGTATAGCGTGCGCCACTGTGGAGACCCTCCGCTGACCCAGAGGACACTGGGGAGGGAGGCTGTACAGCTGATGGAGTGTAACTGCTTTACAATTATTAATATATGAGTGAGTCTCCAATGCCTCAAGTCAGCTGTAGTTTCAGGGTGAGTAAACCACATACCATGGAGTGTAAACCACTGAGATAAAGTTTAATCTAACAGGACTGAACTCAGCTAGAAACTGTGTTAACAGAAGTGTTTCCATTTATACCCCCAGATTATGGTTGTTTTAAAACCATCTGAAGAAACATTTTTACAGCCCTCCATTGGCATTACAGACAGTTAACCCAGTTTGATCAAGATCTCGTTTATTACTCATGGTCGTTGGTTGTTTTTTTACTAATGCCATTTTCCGTTTTTCTTTGGTACTGTAATGACAAAATAAACTTTGGCTTATTTACTGGGACGAATCCGAGCTGTTCATGAAGGTTTCTGGGAGGATGTTCTTTTTCTTCTTTGCTGAAACTCTTTTGAACCGGATTTGGTTCAAGACCAGAGGCGCAAATTCCAGAGTTGTGAAATAGACTGATCTCCCTGTTCTCGATATGAAGTCGCTGGAAGCTTCCCCCTCTCCCTCTCCTCTTGTGCAGGGCTGGTGGATATATAGAGTGATGCATCTTTTCTTTCCTCACTTTCGATTTGTTGAGAGTCTCATTGGTCATTTTCTTCCTCTCTAACCCATGAATAAAATAATACTCAAAATGCATTTTAATTAATTCTTGATTGACTCAGTGGTTCATCTTAAAATAAGATGTATTAATCTCTTTAACGGTACTAAAAATAAAATCTTGCATATGGACAAAAACAATCTGGAAAGCAAACTCTTCTATAAACTATGCCTTTTCAATGAGAGTCTGTGGGTTTCCGATTATTTTAAAGCAGGATTATATCTTTGCAATTCAGTTTTCAGAGGTGCAAGCAAACTACTTCAAACTCGTCCACAAATAAGTCATTTTAAAGCTGGTGAAATGACAGACTTTCCTCTTTTTTAGTGCCATTTCTGTTAAAACAAAAGGGCAGATAGAGTAGCAGTCATGAGTTGATGGACTTCATTGTCATTTTGTGAATTTGTCCTGTGTTTTATGGTTGTTAACTAGAGTATATTTTTTCTCTTGGCTTTCTCAGTCAAAGTTTCCCCACAGCTGTTCTGCATCCTGTTAATTAGACCCATCTGTTCACGTTTCCACTAATCACTCCTCCCGTTATGAATTCTCTCTCTTCTACCTAATCCTTGCTGAATTACCCAGTTGTTCTCTGATCTGTTCATAAACTTGTTTATTAAGCCATTAAGTCTTATGTTATTCTGCCCACTTCCTGCCAGAGGTCAGTATATTGAATTCAAAAATGCCAACTCATACATGCTATGAACATATGTCATATCACAAGGCAAACACAAAACATGATTCATTTATTTAGATGTTACTTGAAGACCTCGACATACTTCATCCAAAAATGAATAGTCAATGCGTGGGCATGTGGTTGCAAACCGTATTCACACACACCTTTGCAAAGTGTGGATCACCTGGGGGACGGCCTGCCCGCTTCATGTCGCGCCACTATCTGCGGGGACTCCCGGGCCTTGTGTTGAGTTCAGCAAGCCCGACATAGATGCAATTTCCGTCATGCATCTATGTCATCGAGAACCAATTTCGGCAGTTTAGATTAAGTATGTCCGGGCCTTTAGTTACATAGTCAAAGAACAGTGCTGTGTAAGATGTTCGAAGCTCAATATTCTATATTGTTTTATAGCTTGTTGCTGATTTAAACATCTCTACAATATGAATACCCAACACATTTTGTGATTCTTATTTGTAAAAAGAGACTGACCTCTTGCACTACTTTATGCTGGTATATTACATAAAATCTGAAAAAATTTAACTTCAAAGCTTGTGACTGTAACAATACAAAATTGTAAATAGGCTAAGGGCTACTTTACCAAGCTACTGTGTATTCCGGGAGCAATCATCAAAATAATGTCCCATAACATCTGTGACATGGACAAACACTTCTGTTTACCTTACATGTCTCTGAACTGTTGGTGCGACTGTCAGCAAATTTAGTGAAAAAAAAAACAAAACCTCACGTCCTCTGTTACAAAATTTCATAGTGCAGTATTTGGTGTCAAAACAAAACATAGGAAAAACTTGTTTAGGTATAAACGGAGACAATTACATTTGGCACAGACAATGTATACAGGGTGTACTGTGAGTTTATATATGTACAGGTATTGTTAGCTTTTAAAAAGCCTGGAGCTCCACCAGAGCATAGATACCATATATTTTACCTTATTCTCAGCCTTGTTCTCATTTTTCTTAGTGTCAATGGTTTGGCTGTTCCTAATCAAGGTCATGCTTAAATAAAATTCTATTATGAATATTAACTGAAAATGTGAGCATCACACTTCCATTTTCACACTAATCAGCACTCTGCTTTCAGTGAGGATTTGTTAAAGAACTGCGTTAGGATGTAAAAGGCATTAGCTTTGATAATTTAATAGGAATCGTATGAATGTGTCACAAAAGTCCTAAAAGCAAGCCCATTTGATGTAGCTATTTTTACATCAATGATATTAAACCAACACCAGAAGTTGAGCATTTTTTTTCATCCTGCAAGTGATAAGCCTTGCACAGAAGACCTCTCTTTTAGATCAGAAAAGTTGTCATATCTTTCTTAAAGTAAGCTACATTAAAAAAAAAAAACAGGACAAAAACTTGTCAAATCAAATAAAATTGTTCCCAGAAAAGAACAGAGCCACCTTTAATGCATGACAGCATCAATATAAAATATACTGTACCAGTCCATAGGGGATGAAGTATTCTCTCATTTTAAATGAGCTCAAAGATAATTTTAAATGACAATTTTTGAAGCTCTTGTGAACAGCATCTGTACAGTCAAAAGATCCTATATTTGGCAGATGAGTGAAAAAAAAAGTTCTCGTTTGTGAACTTCTCACTGGTTACCTTTATTTTTGCTTGGACCTTGGTAATGCTTAGCCAGAGAAAAGGAAACCGGTGTGGCTTTAACATCTGAACTGGTTTGATTTAGGACTTTACAAAACACCATACGAGGAAAGCATTGTCTTCATTTCATAGTTTGGTGGTGCTTTGCAGAAGGATCTGGCCAGCTCACCACCATATAATCTCTTCCTGAATTCTACTGTGTATCAGAGGGTGCTGGGGAAAAGCATGAGCCAATCTGTAGAGAAAAATTCAAATTGAAGCAGAAGTCATGAGGTCAAGGCCTCATGACAATAATTCCACCAAGGACTGAGAATTAAGAATTGGAAAGTCCAGGGTCAAGTGGAGCTGTCCAAATTTTTAACCTTTTGAGTTGCTGTTGGATGAATTGAAACATGTTGTAAATGCAAGAACCACCAAACCACTTTATACCTAGAAGTAAAAAGTGGGACAAACTTTTCTAGACCAATGTCAAGGTATCATAGATGGCTGCAAGACATGTCTCAATGAAGTAAGAAGAGCTATGAGGGAGCAAAGCTGGAACACACATTTTCAGTACTTTTTGTTGATCTGCCATGTAAAAATTTCTTTTGAGAGCACTGAATACTGACTCAACAAATGTGATATTGCAGTACAACAGGAGAAGCACGTCCAATTCATCTTTTATAAATTCAATTTTAAAATAAATGATACATTTAACATTGAGCATCAGTAGTACTGTTGCTTAAATTCATGGAGGTATCTATATGGTTCAAGACATATGTTTTACTTATTCAGACTCTGGGATAAATCTTTACTGTGAAAAAGTATAGCTATCAATCACTACTGCATGCTGGGTTCTGTTCTAATGTGATTAGGAAACCATCCTGTGGTGATTCAGTGTATGTTGGGTTTGTGCTCCTGCGATGACTAGATGATTTATAGCTCTGCCTCCAAAAGGGGATGAGTTGTCTAACTTTACCATTGTCCATGTTTCATATGAATTGGTTTGCAGTAAGAACTAATTAAACTGAAAAGCAAAGCCCACAGAAAGATGTGCAGAAATTAGACATCACTGTGTGATTTCTTGGAATAGTCACCCCAATGAAACTGTTGAAAACACTTATTTTACTCCATGTAGTACAGCACATTTTATGTAATTTGCAGTTATGAAGCTGTTAGAGCTGGATGGAAATCAGTGTTGTATTCAGTAGCAAAACTCACTGGATCATAACATTTGGTTAAATCACCCACCAATAAACTCCCTCCAACACTAAAACAGAAGTGCAACATTCTGAATAGACAGAATGAGCAGGCATATTGGCATCTTTTTAAACAAAGCAAAAATAAAAACAAACAACGCAAAGGTAGAAACAGGACCTAAGAGGACAGAATCCTCAGTTTTACATCTTGCATAATGTTAAAAATCTCAGAAATCTAAAATTAAATGCGACAAAAGGGAACAATGTTGACACCTTGTGAGACAAAGTTACCATTCACAGCTGGTGATTAGAAATGCCTACCTCAAATGAGCATTTTGCGATGCATCATTATTCATGTGAGATGCTGGGGAGAGAAAAGCCATGAAAACATAAGATGAAGAGGAGTATCCTTGGGCAAGAAACTAAAAGCCAAAGTCCCTCCTGATGGTAAGCGAGCATGCTGTGAAGCTTTGACATCACTGAAAAATGTGTTGGTGTCTTTTTAGATAAACTTTAAACCCATTGTTTTGTGGTTTTAAAAATCTGAGGCTACAAAATGCGCCACAAGTTACACTCATTTGGCCAATAATTGAATTATTTTATTATTTTTTACTTAAGGTTGTGAACCTTGCAACCTCACTTATTATCTAATTTCTTACCCTACAGAAAAAAAGATTTTTTTAAAGCCAAGTATTATGCAAGGACGAACATTTTTAGACCATTTTCTGCCACGCTCAAAGGGGTTTATTGTTTTCCAAAAGGTGCCTTAGTACAAATTTAATAGATTTTCAAAGAGCTGAATTGTCATTTTATTGCTACTACTTCTAACAGCAACTGTAAAAAATGCTCTTTGAAGGCTTTGTCAAATTCTGAAGTATTTGGTATTTATTAAAAACCTTAAAGCATTGTTTCTAGAAATGCCTATAGTGCATACAGCTTACATTCAGTGGAATTAAATTCCAGTCGGTGTTAATCATATAGTGCCCAATTACAACAAATGTCATCTCAAGTAAGTTTTTGACCATGTCCAATTCATATTCAGTTACTTAATGTAAATAATTTTAATTGAATTAAATGAAAAACATAATTGTCTGTTAAAGTTATATATGTTTCTTTTAGCTGTGAAATGTATTATTCTTAGAGACGCTGATTAAATTCCACCTGAATAAACGTATGCAAACTGTTATGTCAGTTTTATTGGTCAAAATAGTTTTGTCAGAAAGCTTTTTGCCTGTGGGGCCATTTTCATGTCAGCATTAAGTCATATGTGTTCAATTACAAATGGCAGCCCTCGTGCTGCTGGACTTAGTGAAATTGAACAGAAGATTTGTAGCTTGTCACTCTACGTTCTTCATCATCATGGCCTCGCCATCATTACCCTACGTACTGACCCTTTTAACTGAGACAGATGGGGAGAAGGGCCACCTGTCTCGCCAGCACTCCTATATCTATTATGTGCATTCAATGACCACATGCTTTCATACAGAGAATGAAAACTTGAATCGCTTTTCTTGTTTCATGCCACATGTGTGATAATGTGTGTGACTGAGGTATTCATATAAAGGATGTACATGAAAACTTCAAGTGGAATAAGATAGCATGTCTGGAATTAAGGAGGCCAACTCACTACTTCTACACGGACATAACGTTTAACACCCACACATGGAGACAGTCGGACTCTGTCTCTCTCAGGAACAAATTTACATACTGCAGAAACTTATCGCTGAAGTGCTTGTTGGGCTCTGATGAGTCAGAAGAGAACATTCGTCAGAAATGGCAGTACACCGACAGTAAAATGACCTCGGTTTCAAACACAGGAGATGCCCAAATACAAACTGTGCAAAATTTATTCTCATGAAAAATACAATAGTTTTTCTAAAATGGTCTCATGTTAGCAAAGAGTGTATGATACATTTTCTAATTTTCATTGTCATTTTGTTCCATCATCATGTGGGATGAGTTGTTTTCAAGAAAGACAAGAACAACCTCAAAACAAGCTTGGACTGAATTTGATCAAATTATTGCCTCCGATTAGTGAATCATATTTTCGTCTTTTATTAATATTTTAGGTGGCCACAAAACATTAGATGTTGTAATGTGTTGCTACAAAACTGCAGCCAAGTTGAGAATGTAGTTTTATTCTTCAAATCCATTTGTAACCGTTTCCAATGTGCAAAATCAAAGTATGCATTAAATATGTTGGCATATACCCAACTGCAAACTTTCTTCTCTGTTCCGAATGTGTACATAGCATTCTCAGAAAGCTTTCCGTAATCCTTCAGATTCAGTCAAAATGTTGAGTTTTGACCCCAGGACCTGGCTCTCTTATGTTGCAGCAGCATTTCCAGATCTGCCATTTACCATAACCTGTATGGATGTTTGTGGGTCCCTGCTGCACTGGACTTAATAAACATTTTCTTGGAGTGGTCTACCCAGTTGTGCTTATCTTTTAGCAATGTTTTCCGTTTTCTAATTTAGGTTATTTTAGTAATCAAACAACCTACTGATTATTCGAGTAATCGAATAAAATATTTGATAAAATACGATATTGGTAAATACTGCCATAACAGCAATATTAATATTGGATATCAATATCAACATCACTTTTATGCTTAGAAAGTCAGGTTATGTTTTGGTGAATAAAAAGTGGGATTTGAGTCCAAAAGAAAAATAAAATGATCAAATGTCACTATCTTGACTGAAGTGGGTTAAGATTATTCCACACTCTTAGTTGGAATTACTATAAAAATCACCATCAACTTGGTAAAGGCCATTAAAATAATTTTTCAAATCACAGTCTTCAACTTGTCTATTGCTGGTCCCCTTATTTTCCAGCTTCTGATATTCAGCTGTTTCATCATTTTACAAAGTGTTGCTTTGAATTATGATAGATTCTTACACTGCTGTTTCTTAGTATTTTAACTTCTAAATCTTTAATTTTTAATTTAAATGAATCACTTTATTTACAGTATAGCAACTGAAGTTGATGGTGCAGTTTCACTATCTTTTTTTTTTTTAAACTATAACCTACATTCTCTGTATTAGAACAATTACAGAAGTCGTTTGAACCGGTTTCTGAAGACTAAGGATAGATATGGAAAAAGTTGTAATAATTCATAGGGTTGCATGTTTCATGTACATAGAGCCTCCTCAGGAAGTATATATAAATTATTAAATTCTTCTGATTTCCTAATATTCCAAGATTTTAAGTCTGTTTCGATGCACAATAGCATCAGAAATTGTGCATTCTCATGGAAAAATACTGGACCAGCATGTGTGAGTCCTTCATTACTCTAGCGAAAACATACATCGGTATAAAACATATGCCCTTTACTTGCTATCTGCGTGCACTACAAAAGTATTTTCAGTCGGACAAATTATGAGAAGTGACAGAGAGCCTGCAGCTTGTGCTTGTTCAGTCCCAAGTGTCAAAAGACTAATGGTGTTTATAGTGAAGGAAAAGTGATATATGCTGCAGATTAAACAATGAATTACAAGTAAGGCCTGGAGCCAGAGAACCCTAGTCCTGAGAATGATAAAGCTTTTTGGGGATTTATCTAAAAAAGGGCTGTTTTAACAGGCAAGAGGATAATCCACAGTGGAATAAAGTCTTCCAATTAGCTGCCCAACTTGACTTCTTTCTATTGTTAGACATCAAAAAAATCCTGTAAATGTTATAAGGAAAACATGACTGATCTAGTTTTCCCATTCAGGTCAGCTCAGTATTTTTGGCCCGTCGTGATTCTGATAAGCTCCATAATAAAAATTGTTTTCTTTTCTGACCATGATTCACTTTGTAAGGGAACTGGGAGTTAATTTTGTTGCATGAGTGCTAGGAAGTGAAGATGATTCTTTCCGTGGGTGCCATTCATGCAAGAATCACAACTGCATCTGTGGGTTACAGATAAAAAAGCCCAGCTAAATAGTAGGCTACTTCTAAAATAAGGTAGACAGTGATTTATAAACAAACAAAAAAGAACACCTCCCAACTCCTGTTAATAATTTCTGCTGTGCAGCGCCCAACAAAGTTCCTCACACACTGTACAAACTTATTTGTATGTTTAGTCCCATGTAGACCATTTCAATTACACAAATGCAAATGCTTAAAAGCCACCAGGACTTGTCAGTCTGACTGAACATCAAAGATAACTGGTTTTATTTAGAATTTTAGCATAAAACTGTATCTATATGTAGTGTACGTATTCCTGGGAAAAACCCTGGTTATTTTAAGCTGACACTTTACAGGTGTTAAGAAGGAATCAGTCATGGTCTAGAAACATTTCTTTTCTTTTCTTTTTTCTATGCCGTTAGAAAATAAGTGGTTAACCATCTAAAAAAAAAGAAAGGTAAGTTGGAGTTACATAGTACCACATTCCATGGCTGCTGCTTTGGACAAAAGCTCTTTATGAAGCCAAGTTTTCTTCTTTCTCTCACATGGAGCTATACCATCATTGCTGTGCACCATTTGTGTTCCATTTCACTAAATTTCTCTCCTGGGTTCCATGAGGGTGAATAAATAAATAGAAAAAAAATAAGGATTTTTATAATTATCTCATTTGAAAAGCAGCACACACACACGTTCAGGGAATGATTCTGATTTCAAGTGGGTTTATTGTCCATGAAATTGCATATAATGAAAATTTGTCAGTGGCTTATGCTCTGATTGTGTTTCTCTGGGCCGCAGAAGCAGACTGAATTAGAAGCGGGAGAATAGGGAGCCAGGAAGGATTGGAGTGTGGCGGTGGAAGGAAGAGGCTTACAGTTAAGCATCTGTGTCAGGTTATAATGTTGCCATTACATATATAATCCATTTGAAAGGGAGATGACTTCTCTTTGGCCAAAGCGGGAAACATTATCAGCAGTGATCACCTCAGATTGCAGCAATTCAGACCAATCAATAATCCTGCACACGTATAAATGTCTAACACACAAGCAACAGCTTATTAACAAAAAACCTGCACAGTGGACGGCCTCTTATTTATGGATTCCCCCTTAGAGCTGCCTCCAGTCTGGTGTGGCGTGGTGTGAAACCAAAGTGCATGTCGCCTCAGATTTCCTTTTCCTCCCTGGTCATTATTAGTCATTTATACCCCAAGCTTAATAAAATTCACATTTTGTGGAAGACATTTTCAAACCCTGGTTTAGCCACAGTCTTCCATGACACTCACTGATGATGTACAGCAAAGTTTTGGAGAAATCTTCTTACAAAGGTGACGGATGTACTTCTCTAAGCAAATTGGAGCAGTGCTTATAAAACCACAGCTGTGTGTGAGTCATATTGTGCTGAATACAACCAATATCCAGTTGAACATATGGAGAAGCCAGCACACAGCCTCTTTCATCTCTCTAGTGAATTACCATGACCTGCATTGTATCAACACCATGTGAGAAGAAACACACATTTCACAGGAAACTGCTGAATATCCCTGCAGTCTCCCCTACAGCTCACACAGATATACACCTAGAGACACTTAAAACAAACACTTATATGCTACAGTAGGCAAGGAGTTCTCACAATGTCAAAGTAAGACAGGCTGCTTTTCACAACAGGTAAAGAAAGCAAGGTGTGTGTGTGTGTGTGTGCGTGTGATGGCGTGTGTACGCGAAGCCTTTTATCTTTACAAAATATTGCAACAATACTTGTTGCAATATTGTCATAGATCTGACATGAGTGAGAGTTTGAATCATTTCAAAATTTCTCAAAGTTGGTGAAGCAAACAACTGGGTCACCTTCTGTTGTAAAGACACTTTCCAGTGCATTGATTCAACACCGGTGTCATCTTTCTACATGTTTGGGAAGATATAAAAACATGTTATGTGGATTTAAATATTTTTCAGAATTAACTGTGTATGCCACATATGATGCATAGTATGTACATGAAAAATTAACAATTTACACTACATCTGCACAAAGCAAGTTATCTTTGTATTGTTTACACCATCTTTGGTTTTTTCCTTGTTTCACACATAATGATCAACTGACAGTCTCACAATGAAAGTTGAATGCTCTATTAATCAGATTTTTGTTCACACTGCCCAAATGTCTAAACCTAGTCTAGCTTTACAGTTCAAATAATGCTGCTGTTTATAGCACAAAAATCCCAACGACGGTGTAATATATCCCAATGTGAACACTGATAAACCTTGCATATATGTATGACACAGTAGTCAAAAGGAAATAGTTTAAATCGGTGACTTGTTCAGGTGACTCTTGTGACTACTGCTTTGTAATGAAATCACTGTGTCTTATCACCACAGGTAGGTGTTTGTCTTGGAAAGCATTGAAGCTTTTTATAGACAAAACAAATAGTCCTTTGGAATTTGTGATGCAAGTTGAGGATTTAAACTCTACAGCATCTTTCTTAATGTGATGCATTGAATGTTACAATTAAAGCTTCAAAAGTATACTTTAGATAGTTCTTGATTTTCACAAAGTATCTGTATATTATGTAAACAGCAAGAAAAAAAAAAAGCACAATTTTTGATTTTTTTTTAGAATTTTGTGAAATATTTTCAAATATTAACTTTTCAATGTTTGCTTCAAAAACTATTGGCAAGATGGAAATATTTTTTAATGTGATGTTTGAAAAATATCAATTTTACAGAGCTGTAACAAGATCTTGTGAGAAGAGATGTCAAATTAAAACACCCCAGTATTTTTGTTAAAGTATAGACTGTCTCATGATTCATTATCATAATACATGATGTAGCAACATTTTGGCAACGCGGTAGAAGAAAGAAATGGTTACAAAATCACAGACAAAATATGAATTCTTTATAAACATTGAGAATACTCAGATTGGCTAAGCTTAGCATCATAATCAGAGCTGAGTGTGTCATATGGAATTACCGATTGTTGCTACACTGAAGGGCTTTTTCCACAGAATTTTGTCATACTGTTTTACTGTTGTATTTTTTACTCGTTTCCATGTCAGTTTTACTTCACTTTACTGCCGTTCCCAGTTTTTACTTCTAGTCGCCTGTTTATCGTTGTTTAATTTTCTTGTTTGATAATCAAACTCCCAAGTATATAGCGCCTATGATTTCCATGATGCAAAAAAAAAAGCAGATCGAGTTGCAGAATTTAAATTGGTATTTGTTTTCAAAAATCAACATCTCAGATCTAAATAGAAATGCATCAACGTAGGCAATGCCAAAGTCCTTTATCAGATGTCTCTTCAAATGTTATAAAGACACTGACAAACTAAGCAACAGTAAAAGTATTACAATTTTTAAACAATTTCTGCGCACGTATGCTTTTAGTGGCAACAAGCTCTATCCTTTCATATCAATTTGAAAACATTCAAACCACATCTGAATCTACCCGTGCTGATTAGAATCACTACTAGTCTTAAGGACCTGGAAGCAAAGGAAATGGAGTGAGAAAGGTAGGGGGAGATGGAAAGAAGTAGAATGGCAAAACTGATTTGATGCAAGTGAATGTTTAATGGCAATCGGGGCTAGAGAGTGATTAAGAGAAAAGAGAGGCTAAGAAAGAACAAGGTGATAGAAGGAAAAGAAGAGCGTAGGGTTAGTCAGTCAAAGGAAAACATAGGATAAGGCATAAGACTGGATTTATCAAGCACTGCATTGAGGATGTAATTGGGAGGAGAAACAAGGCGAAAAAACTGTAATGGCAAAAACAAAAAAGGAAGATTGATGTGGTCTGACACCAGCTAACCCTCTGGATCCAATCCCACCCTGATCACTCAGAAAAGCAGAGCGCTCTTCTTTGATCCTGAGCACTTTGAACATTGTGTCAGCCTTGTACTTTTATGCGAACAATGGAAGAGCACGACAGGAAAAGAAACCCCTAAAAAAAAATCATAAAGAACTAAACTGACACTCCTTTTACCTTTACTTTTCACAAATTTGACTTTTGTCATGTGATTTATAAAAGAGGAATCAGAGAAAGTAGTTTGCATATCATGGTGACAGCCGGGAAGTCAAGAGGGACAGAAAAAAATATCCTTTGCTCTATATGTTTTGTTTTTTCAGTTCCTGGTTTTAGCATCCGTGTTTTGCTAAAATATTTTTTCTTTACAGAAGGAGCTGATGACTGAGCTGTTTCTATCTTCTAGGATGTTGTGATCCATCTAGAAATAACAGCAACAAGATGCAGACAGATCCACACATTCACAAGTTTAAAAAGGGCCATGCATTTGCTCATACACAAATGTCTATATTTACATGCTAGGTGGCCTCATGCAGCATGAAAAATAAATAACAGGCTTGGTCGAAATTGTGTTCTTTAAAGCCATTTACTTCACAAATATTAAGTCAAACAAATTCACAACCTCACAATAATTTTGCCATTTGGCAAATCAACATATTTTTGTTGTCATGCTAACTAATTTATATGTATTGTGAAGATATCTTGGTAGGTTGTTAGGTATAAAATAGGGTAGGCAAGAAGAAGCTTGGCTTCTTCTTGCCTACCCTAAAGTGAAAGTGAAAATAGGTCAGTTAGCAATGAACAGTTTTGTCTCATTGGTCAGTAAGAATGCACATATTTTGTCTTGTGTTTCAACTCTTGTGGTGCTTTTTCACACACTGTAAATGAAGCAGGCATGTCCATTGCCGTCTTGAAATATACGCTTCTATATTGGATTTTGAATTTCTACATCTGACTCTGAGGGAGTCACTTTATCCTCACTGGATAAAGGTTCCATGTGCCACAACATCAAAAGTGATAAGGTCAAAAGAAGTGTTTAATAGTCATTCTTACCAAACTAAGTTATTGCAGAAATAGCTCATTAAACAGCTACTCAAGAAGTTTGCAAGTCTAATTGCATTTTGCAAGAATATGGAAGTACACACACTGCCAAACCATGCAGATAAGTGAAAACATGCAGAACACCGTGCTTATGTGTGGGTGAGTGGAAATGTAGGAGCACAATCTGCTAAAACAAGCATGTCTGAGCAGTATGTTATGGGGGTCCGTATTAATTTACTGTCTTTGGAATTCATAATAAAGAAGCAATGCATATTTATTATAATGCTCACATTATAATAAATATGTAATTTCCAGTTGAAATGCATCTTCAGTGGTGGCAGTGTAAAAAAACACATTTAAAATAGAGTTGCTGGGTTCATGCAAGTAAATAACTCATTAACATGGAATATCCTCAGAAACTAAAGTTAAGTCTAATATACTCTAATTCTTTACATCACTAGGTAAGAATATTTATTGTTTTGAGTACATAATGTTCCCTATATCGACTAAGGTCGGAATGAAGGTTCACAGATCTGACTTCATAGCAAATCTGGTACAATATCCACTCAGTTATGATAACTGGAATCAAATAGTTCTGAGTAATTAGGGATAAATTTAAAGATTTTATTCGGTTCAGTGGTGGGAGTTCTGGAACAAAGGTTGATGAGCTCAGACACAAATCCAGCTCAAAATCATATAAACTCAAATCATAAGCATCATGGAAATTCCTATCAGCAGTTAGAGTAGGGAATCCCCAAGGAGCTCTCGGGTGACATCTTGGCTATAAAAGGGAATCCTTCAAAGAGCAATTTAGGCCTGTCCAGGGCGGTTCACAGAGATCCCAAAAGTAGGCAAATCGAACACAGGTAGACAGAACTTGATCCAGGGACAGGTGAGGGTTGGTTTCATAACAGTAGAGAAGAGATCAATACAAAAAAGAGGCAGGAAAAAAGAAAGAACAGGTGGAGAGATGGAAACCAAGAAGTAGATGCAAACATAGGATCCAGAAGGGTGAGAGGCAAAAATCCAAAAGGCAAAAACAAGATCATAAATGGGAAACCGTGACCGTACATCAAAAGGATGGCTGTATTTACCCACACTGTGGCTTTTGATAATCTGTCTGAGTGGAAGGAGCTTACATAGCAAAAGGTGCAGGTGAGGGGCATTAACAAGACTGGCAGGCACAGATGGCCTGAATAAACTTTATTGCTTGGTGAGCGAGCAGGGAAACAGAATGGCAGATCTTTACACATTGTCTCCAGTTTTAGTTATTGAGAAAAGAAAACCTTAAGAGAACCAGCAGACAAAGTGTCTCTAAAGGTGTTAATGATACAGAGCACCAACCTAACAGGGAATCCACGTGGCTAAATTAAAGGAAGATTGTGCAGCATGTAAAAAATGCACATCGTTACAATGATCCTATTAAAACAACAGATTGCATACAAATTGTGGCCGAGTTGTGTTCGCATACCTGCAGGAAGTGATTTAGTCATTCAAGCCAAAAGGCAAAGAGAGCCCAACTCAGTTTCTTGATGCAAAGTCTCCAATCGCTTGTAGGCAGAGATAAATACTACATGGAATTTTCACAAAAATAACAAAATTACCACTGACACCTTTTGAAATGACAATTGTAGTTTGAAAGGGATTTCTGATTCCTGAAAAAACGTTGACCAGCCAAGGAACATTTATGCCAAAACACTATTATAAATGCAGGATAAAGGAAAGAACTGAATGAATAAACAAAATAGAAATAATAAAACAAACAAGGTTTTAAATATATATTAACTGGCTTATTTTCAGATGAACTTTCAGGTATTTTGTTCTATAAATTGTAATAACTGTTGTACGTATATTGTACATCTAAAATAGTTCATGTTTAAATTTGCCTGCATGAATAAAGGTGAAATATAATAAAAAAATAAACAACAGTATGATAAATGGTTGATTCACACACAGGCATGTGTATGCATAGATATCTTGTATTAATTAAATGTCGTTCTATTTGACAGGCAAGATGAATTAGCTAAAGGTGGTGGAGGGGACAAAATACTTTTTTTTTTTGCTCAGTTGTACAAGCATTGAAATCTTTCAAACTCCTATTTGAGTCCTCTTACTTAAACTAAGGCTGGAATAGGATTAAGCAGCATGGAGGGAGACAGATGAAGGATCTAAAAAACCAACAGATGCTTCACTGAAGCTGGAGTTTTGACAGCATGACAAACAAGCAGTAAGGAAGAACAATAGGAATGAGTTACAGACAAAAAATAAGAGGGTATTTCAACAGGAACACTAGACTCTACAAGTCTAGACTTGGCACTCCAGAGATGTCAAATAAGTATAAAACAACATGTCTGCATTCTTTTATTTCAATTAACTTTTATCAACAATGTCTGGTCAGATGTTGATTGTGCCGAGTAATCCTGTTGAGTCAGTTTTATTCTGTTGATGGTTCTCATAAAAATATCTATATCTATAGAACTCCAGTAATATTTCTGTCTCCACACAATGCAGTTTGTTAAAGAAGCTACTGATAAGAAGTTCAGTAGATATTTACAGTATTACCCCTCACAAGACCTGTGACATTATATACATTGTTTACAGACTTTTGTTCAACCTTCTATGATTTTGCTTGGCATAGCTATTTTCGGCATATTTTGAGACTTCCTTACAAACAACTCTGCATCATTGGGTTCTAAAGTTATGCTCACCTTCTGTTCAAGTCAAAAAAATAATAATAATAAAAAAAAAAACACCTTTCAGCAGAAAATGTGTATTCAAAATGGATCATATAAAAACAGCAATCCATTATACATTTCCTCATTGTAAATGTAAAAATCAAGAACATGTACTTGCCTAAGCATTTCTGAAAAGTACCAGCCTAATTTAAATTAGTAAAAAATACCAACTATCCATCCATCCATTTTCTTCCGTTTTATCTAGGGTCGGGTTCCGGGGGTAGCAGCTTAAGTAGGGAGGCCTAGACTTCCCTCTCCCCAGCCACTCGTTCCAGCTCTTCTGGGGTCTCTCCAGCGTATCCTGGGTCTACCCCGGGGTTTCCTCCCGGTGGGATGTGCCCGGAACCTCACCAGGGAGTCATCCAGGAGGCATCCTGACTAGATGCCCGAGCCACCTCAATTGGCTCCTCTCGACGTGAAGGAGCAGCGGCTCTACTCTGAGTCCCTCCTGGATGACCGAGCTTCTCACCCCATCTCTAAGGGAGATCCCAGACACCATACAGTTTTGGCAGCTTGTATCCGCAATCCCGTTCTTTCGGTCATGACCCAAAGCTCATGACCATAGATGAGGGTGGGAACATTGACTGCTAAATCACGAGCTTCGCTTTTTGGCTCAGCTCTTCATTTACCTCGACAGACCGGTACAGCGCCTGCTTCACGACAGTTGCTGTGCCAATCCGCCTGTCAATCTCCCGCTCCCTTCTTCCCTCATTCGTGAACAAGATCCCGAGATACTTGAATTCCCCCACTTGGGGCAGGACACTCCCCTTGACACTACCCTTTTCTGGCTCAAGATCATGGCCTCGGATTTGGAGGCACTGATCCTCATCCCGGCCGCTTCATACTCGGCTGCGAACCACTCCAGCGAGAGCTGCAGATCACAACCTGATGAAGCCAACAGGACCACCATGCGCAAAAAGCAGATATGCAATCCTAAGGCCACCAAAACGGATCCCCTCAACACCTTGGCTACGCCTAGAAATTTAGTCCATGAAAGTAATGAACAGAATCTTTGACAAAGGGCAGCCCTGGCAGAGTTCAACTCTCACCAGGAACGAGCCCGACTTACTGCCAGCAATGCAGACTCTGACACCGGTCTTACAAGGACCTGACAGCCTGTATCAAAGGGCCCGGTACCCCATACTCTCGGAGAACCTTCCACAGGGCTCCCCGAGGGACACGGTTGAAAGCCTACTCCAAGTCCACAAAACACATATAGACCGGTTGGGCGAACTCCCACGCACCCCTGCTGAGGGTGCGTGGTACCAGAACACTGTACCTGGTACCAGGTACAGTGTTCCTGGTACCAGGACCAGGAACACTGTACCTGGTCCTGGTACAGTGTTCCAGGACCAGGACAAAAACCACACTGCTCTTCCTGAATCTGAGGTTCGATTATCCGACGGACCATCCTCTCCAGGACCCCTGAATAGACCTTGCCAGGGAGGCTTAAGAGTGTGACCCCCCTGTAATTGGAGCACACCCTCCGGTCCCCCTTTTTGAACAGAGGGACCACCACCCCAGTCCACCCCAGGGAAACTGCCCCCAATATCCATGCAATATTGCAGAGTCACATCAGCCAAAATAACCGTACAACATCCAGAGCCTTAAGGAACTCCCGGCGAATCTCATCCACCCCCGGGGCCCTGCCACTGAGGAGCTTTTTAACCATCTCGGCGACCTTGTCCCCAGAGATTGGAGAGCCCAACCCAGAGTCCCCAGGCTCAGGTTCCTCAGTGGAAGGCATGTTGGTGGGATTGAGGAAATCTTTGAAGTATTCTGCCCACCAGCTCACAATGTCCCGAGCCGATATCAGCAGCACACCACCCCACTATAAACAGTATTGGTGCTGTACCGCTTCCCCCTCCTGAGACACCGGATGGTGGACCAGAATCGCCTCGAAGTCGTGCGGAAGTCTTTCCATGGCCTCTCCAAATTCCTGCCATGCCAGAGTTTTTGCCTCAGCAACCACCCGAGCCGCGTGCCGCTTCGCCGGCAGGTACCCATCAGCTGCTTGTGGAGTACCACAGGCCAAAAAGGCCCGATAGGACTCCTCCTTCAGCCTGACAGCATCCCTCACCGAAGGTATCCACCAATGGGTTTGAGGGTTGCCGCCGCGACAGGCACCGACAACCTTGCAGCCACAGCTCCGATAAGATGTCTCGACAATGAAAGCACGGAACATGGTCCACTCAGACTCAATGTCCTCCCCTGGAACGTGTTCAAAATTCTGCCGGAGATGGGAGTTAAAGCTCCGCCTCACAAGGGACTCCGCCAGACGTTCCCAGCAGACCCTCACAACAGTAAAAAATACCCACTTTTCATATTAATAAAGCTTTTTAAAATATTTTTTATTATAATACAATTTTTTCTTTTACAACCTTCTGCTCAAATAATATAATCCAGGCTTTCAGATAGAATTCATTCTGGGTCTTGCAAGGAGAAATAACTGCTCCAGTTACATACATTTTTGTCATCCTCTAAGTCAGCACTCTGTCGGAAAAAGATGCAATGAAAGTCACAGCTCAAGAGTTTCAGCGACACACGCATCATATCATCATCCCATTTATGGTAATTTCCCCTTTCAGCAGCAGACAGTGCAAAATCTGAACCCACTTAATGTGCAACCTGCTCTAAATTAGACTGGCAGGTAAATTTGATCATCAGCAGCAATGAAATCATTGCTCATTTGGCTCCAACTGAGACTTTGGTGAATTAGGAATGCACAGATGCTTCTGTAACTGCTTTTATCAATCATTATTTGGCTTTGTTGGAAATCAGTGGCCTGTCCATATGGGCCATGTCTGTGGTCACTATCTTTCAGCGGTCAGAATTTGGTTTTGTCTTGCTCCGCAGATGTTCTCTGCTTGTGCTTACTGCTTTTGCTGATTGCATTACACTGCGGAGTGTAAGCCTCTGTGGGCATGTCTGTGTTTTCCTGAGACAGAGATAGGAAGGCCTAATGATATGGAGAAAGGAGAGTCTATCTGTGTCTTTCTCCCACACTCACACACATTATTAGTAGTATGAGCCCATCTGGTTAGCTCTCTGCCAGCAGCAGACTTGTGAAGCCTCTTTCAACACTGTTTATGGTGTGAAACAAGTACCAACTACATGGGAGCACCGTGACACAGCTTCACTCATTCTATACCTTCTTGGATCGTAAGTCTTATAACTAGTCATGCTAAACACAAATAGATTAAATGCTAACAAGAGACAATTAAATGAACGTACCAAATGAATGTGAGGGATCTACCATTCAATTTCAATGATTTTACTAGTTTCCTAATATCAGTAATTAGCGCAAACACAAAATTCTGACATTCACTACACAGCCAAAGTGTGTGATGCATAGGTACAGAGATTACATGCTACAATTATACAGGCCTTCGTTCAGACTTTATATTTAAATATGTTTTGAGTGACCACATGGATCCAGATCTCACTATCTGTGCTGCATTCAGATAAGACTGCTAGAAGACATTATTGTAAGTTTCCTTCTGATATTGATTCATACATATAACTGCAATTATTCAGCAGTAGGATGTTTATGATGCACACAGAAAAAGGGAGGAAGGGGAAGAGCAACCGAGAGGGTGTTTTATTCATCAATGTCCGTACTAATAATTAAGGACATTTTGCACATTGAAAGTGAACAATATTATTAATACAAGAAACTCAATTAACACAACTTCCAATCTGTATGCTACATCCACAACTGTGCCACATATTCACAGTAGCCAACTATTTCTTTGTTGACAAATTTTACTTTCCTCCCTTCACTCAGGAAGACTTCAATGACTGTCATAGAGCTGATTTCTTCATTTCCTTTCTATCGACAAACCCTCTTCTGTGGCCACGGAGGCCAAGGCTGTGAGTCACCTTTCCTGTTGTATTCGTGATGTACCTGCTTTTATTTGCTTGATTGAAGAATGTCTGTTTGACAGCTGGAGATAAACTCTGACTTCTCCAAATGTTCTCAAAAGTTTCACAAACCCATTGTGACTTGATGTCACCAAGTCAGTTGCTGACTTGGTCAAATAAATCAAGATCCCAAGCTCTCTGTTACTTCAAAAACCGAGTTGACTACTTGCAAATAGCAGGCATTCCCAGCAATATAATTTGCAATGCTCCTAAGAGGGAGTAAGCCAGTGGTACAGATCATAGTTACTGATCTGAAAGTGGTGGACAAACACCGGCCTTAGACTGGCACCTTGTTCCGTTGTTCAGTTCCTCTGAAAAAGTGAGCCTTGAAATGGATTTTTAATTATTCGTGAGACCAAACCAGTTTCTCCTTCTCAGTCAGTCATCATGGGATCAAAATAAAAACAAATTCACAAGTATTAATGTGTGCACCATATATAACTGATCTTTTATTAGTATTAATATGCTGATTTTATAAGAAAAAAAGTTAATTTTACATAGCTATTAAGCATACTCAACAAATAACAGTAATGGATGATTGATATATCTCATATTGTGCGAAAAGAATCCATAAGATGTTTCACATTTTAATTTAGGAAATAAAACTAACTTTTAAATGAAAATGTGGCACGGTGGTGGCAGAAGGGAAGAAATTGCCACAGGTTTGAGTCCTGGCCTGTTGACCTTTACCCTATCTCTTTTCCCTCTCTCACAACCCACTTCACTGTCTGAACACTGTTAAGTGTTCAGACAGTCATGTTTGGGGAACATGGCTGTTCCCCAAATGACACTCTGACTGCCGTTTTGTATAGCTATAGGAAACAAACAATTTATCAAATGTAATGTCAATCAGCCCTTCACAAAAAATGGAAATCTAAAATCTAAAAAAAATGTAATCAAAACATACCTAGTTTGAACCAGGTGTTGAATCTCAAATGTTCTCTCTAGGCTAAGATTCTCTTTCAGAAATAATATGAATTTATGACCAAACCTTACGATTCCCCTACTGTTTGAATGTGAAGCGAATGTGTGAACACAGTTTGGAAATGCAGCTGAAACATTCCATTACAAAGAGAATTTATTGTCAATGAAACAGCAAGGCCACTGTGCCCTGCTCTTGCCTTTGGGAGGTAGATTTGTCATTTTGTCACAAAGGCTCAATAACACCAAGATCCATTCAAGTAATAGGAATAAGTCTCATAGGTGAGATCCAAACTGGATGTTTGCTAGCTATACCTTTTTTAAAAATGATCTACTAGCACCTGGATACAGAATATTTGTCAGTTTATTCACCTGCCTTTACGGCAGAATAAAAAGCACAAGAAAGTAAATGGTCTTAAGGAAAAAAGTTAAGGCTACAGAAAAATGGAGAAATACACAGAGCTTCATCCTCCTGAGAGAGTTACACTGTCTTTCTTCCAATACGCACTAACTAATGCATTCATAAATGCTTCACCATATCCTGAATTACCTGAAATATGTTTATCTTTACCACCAAGTGGTTTAGTTGGTAGTATTTTGCTTTGAGCAAAGGTTGTGATAAAGATACTCCTTTGGGAAAAGTTGTGTATTCACCTTAAACGTATATTGTTCAGTAAAAGAATGGGATCTTTTCTGCTCATTCTATTTTCTATTATCTTTTCATTTAAAAAAAAGTTTAACATCTCCAGCGAACTTCGTTCAAAAAATGAAAAAAAAAATGATTGAAGGACCACAACAATCCTCTGACTTTAAAATTTAATACGTCCTTCAGAGCACTTATTCATTTAGACATTTAGATTTAAAATTTATTCGACATATTACAGCCAGTAGAGTATATTATGTTTCTGCTACTGGGATAAAATGCCTACCCTGGAGCACTTCGGGGACTGAACTTTCATGGTTGCTTCAATACGCAGTTCATGCTAAGAGTTATTGTGCAGAAGTCAATTTTTTTCTTCATCAAAATATGGAATAGGCTTTCAAAAATTAATTCCATTCCATCGTTTCTGGCAGCGGAAGGCTTCACTTGTCACAATGACTGCTTGGGAGCTTCTCTGCCATTAATGCCTAAGAGACTTTTACAGGTTTCTCAATTTGAGGGTAAAGGATAAAGATCATTGGAAAGTGATAACACATTCCCCAACATAAACCAAACAAGTCATGAACTTTTTTTTATATATTTACTAATATTTTGTTCCTATGATTTTCTAGAAAGTTGTTTTTAGAAAGCAGCTATAATGTTTCAATAGAAAATGCAGATTTAGTACATTCCAGTAGCATAATATAGAAAAAGTTGGACCACATAAAATTAATGATGTTTCAGTTATTAATTATACCAGTCAAAAGCAAAGCTTAAAATTATTTTTTTTTAAACAGGATTTAATAAAAAGCCCATTGTTTGACATTTTTCTGGAAGTTTGTTCCATGGTAGTGGCGCATAAACACTGCCTTTTTATATTTGGTTCTGATTAGGAGAAAAAAATATACTTGAGCCATTTTGTCTGTTCTTTTGGACTATGTGCAGGCTCACATGATTACTTGCATTCTGGTTCGTGTACTTTTTCAATTTTCTGGTCTCTGTTTCTCTCCTGCCATTTTTTGATTCCATTAGAGTTTCTCATACAGGTGCTCTAACACAGTTAGCCTCCAACCTGTAACATATTCCACTGCTGTAGTCAACTCGATACATTTCATTTTGTTTATCTTGTTAGTTCCTTTTATTGTCCAAACTCTGTGTTGGTTCTAGATTACTCTCTCTGTTCCCTACCCTTCTTTTCATGTAAAAGTGAAAGATTTTGTATTTCCGTTTTCATTACAATCCTTTCACAGGAAGATATGCTTTGGTAGTGTTAGCTTCTTTCCACAGTTTGATATGACTGATATGTTTTCCAGTTTTCTTCTTTGCAGTTCCACTCATTTGTGTGCCTTATAGAAGTTCTCCTCTTTCCCAAACTAAGAACTTTACGTTCAATATTTTCATTGTTAATGACTAATATTACAGTAACAGCTGTTAAAGAAAGCCTCAGCTGATCACACTGTAATAAGTTGTGGATCTAGACTGATTTGTTGATACAAGAGGGAATTCAAGCTTTTTGGTAAGCTTTCACAGGCCCTTCCAGTGTCATTTTTTGCCAAAATATTACTGTTCAGCTGAGAAAACAGGGCTAAAATTAACATCTGGTTCTTGGCAAAAGTGCAGTCTATTATTATCCGGTAATGTTGCGGTGTGTCCCACAGATTTGAACCATTTCAATCCGACATATTTCAATTAGCTAAATCAACTAAAACAAACAGTACCTCATAGCTGGCAGTCTCTCAATACTTTAAGGATTTCTTAACTTCCCTTGGAACTAGCTGTAATATGATGTAGTTGTACTACAGGGGAGAACAGTATCAGATAAATTCATGAAAAAAAGTTTAAACACAAAGTTCCTTTAAATCAAGGCTTAAAATCCACCTGTTAAGAGATTTGCCTTTGATCAATAGTAAGTGACTCATTGATCCACATATCTGGTGTGTATTTGCTTAACAATTTTGATGTTATTTGATAGAATGTAATTTTTATTGCTTGTTTCATAATTTATCACTGTGTCAGTTATGTTTCTATGATGTGATGCACTTTGTACTGCCTCGTTGCTGAAATATGCTATACATTAAATTTGACTTGACTTGGAATTTCCCTTAAAAAAAAAAATCTGAGTTATCCCTTTAAGTCTGGGTCCTTAATGTTGCTATTGAATAAATTGATGAGGGAAAAAAATGAAGGTGATAAAGAGAACTTAGAATTACAGCAAAGTTTACGTTCCCCACTCCCTAAACTCCAAGAGAACGATCACATTCACATTGCACACAAGCAAGTTTATGTCATGTGGTTTTGCGGTGCTGATGCACAGCAAAATAGGGATTCTGACACACACACACACACACACACGCGCACGCACGCCCTCCCCCACACACACAAAGCCTCACAAAATTACAGACCATTCACAGCTCCATCTCTTAAACTCCAAAGTTATTCTGTTCTAGGCGGGAAGTCGTGAGGGAGATGGAGAGAAAGAGCTTCAGAACTCTTCTGAAATGGTCTAATCACACAAGGGAAGAGAAAGACTCAGAAGGAGCGCTGCAGCTGGAGAGAGTGAAGAATGGGATAAGGTAGAAGGGGTTCAAAATGGTGGCAGTGGAGAGGCTGATCATGAGGATGGAAAGATATGCCTCAATAGTAAAAACAGCAGGGGCGAAAAGAGTGGAAAAAAAAAAAGAAGAAAAAAACGTCTGTGCGGGAAGTTTAAAACTAGATTATCCCTAGTCAGGGTTTCGGGTAAAATGGGCTGGGATAATGAGCTCTTGTGGGCGAGGCATGAGGAGGGTAATCCTTTTAGCCACTGCATCACATGTTATTGGACTCCATCACAGCTGTGGTGTGTTGCATTTAATATTCAGCTGCAATAAACACTTTCCAGATAGCTGTGATTCAGAGGCTTACATTTAAATTGCCTCTAATGAGTCCTATTCACATTTCATTTAGCCTCCTCTCCTGAGGGATTTGGTGAATTCAATAGGTAGCTATAAATCTGTACTTACCTCTGTGCATATTGGCCTCCAGCCGGTTAGATAGATGACAGACAAAGTACAGGCAGAACCGTTAAGCTTTAACTCAAACTGTGATGGTAAAATGCTACCCTTTCTCATTTGGCTGGGTACTAGTTTGAAAGCTTGATAAAGAGACATGCTTCTGAAATGTTGGGAAAGTTTGTCAAGAATGACATCCTGCTGATCTTAACTAGACGAAAACTTTGATTAAAAAAAGTTTAAATGGTAGGAATTTCAGCATCACGTTAACCTGATACAATTTTTACCAACAGCCTTATTTACATGTATGATCATATGCAAGTATCTATTTCCCCATTGGGGTATTTATTATTTGGATAGTTGGTGGAATTGGTTTTTGCATAGCAACTGTTTGATGAAGGTAAAGATGGTGGCTACTGATTAGAATAAACCAAGAATAAGAATAGTCTGTTAAGCAAATAATCAATGAACTTTCAACATTAAAGGTGGGTTTTTAGTTTTGATTTAAAGGAATTCAGTGTTTCAGCTGTTTTGCAGTTTTCTAGAAGTTTGTTGCAGACGACTCAACTCACATCAGTATTTTATCTTTTTTTTTTTTTTTTTTTTTACCATGACAGTCCATAAATGTTTGAGCAAACTTTGATGAGGCTGCCTTTATTTTTTTTTTCCACGTAGTGCTTATAAAGCTTATAGTTTGACCTCTGCAGAGTTCCTCTCCTTGAACTTCTTAATTTTTCCCAAATAGCCCAAAATGCTCTATGTTCCATCCTAGCTAAAAAAAAAAAAAAAGAAACTGTCAAAATAAAAAACCAGGAAGCATCTCAGTTTAATCTCTTTTCATTTGATCAATCTAATGGAAGCATTACTTTATCATTAAACTTTCATCTCAAAGTTCACAGTGAGTATTAGAATGGACGAATCCTTTTGCAATTAGGATGGGCTAACCTTCACAAAATGTCCTGTGCAAAGATTCCCAGATTGCATTGTAAAAATTTAAAGAGCAAACTGTGCACACTTTGGTGACCACGTCTCACCTCATGCTGCTGTGATTCTGACCTTGAAAAAGTGGGAGAGGTTCCTGAAGGATGACGGTGATTTCTAAGCACATTTTTTCCCTGTTGCATAGAAAGCTCAACGTCTTCTGAAAACTGATGCTGACATCACATTAAGCAAGAATGCGAAGTAAATAAAACTTCCTTTTTCTAAAATCCAGAAGGGCTCAGACATTCTGTTCCTAGGCTGAATCCTGAGCTTTTAAATTAACCTTGATTACCTCTTATCTGTATTCAAGTCTTATGC
The DNA here is from genome assembly GCA_903067095.1 of Girardinus metallicus. NCBI lineage: Eukaryota > Metazoa > Chordata > Actinopteri > Cyprinodontiformes > Poeciliidae > Girardinus > Girardinus metallicus. The sequence goes on along the minus strand of CAEGAE010055161.1, from coordinate 24,615 downwards.
GGGCCTCTCTGAGAGACTAGATTTGATTTTATCATGCAGTGAGTCTTTTCTCTTTTTTGTCTTACCAATATCTTCTAGTTTTATTTGGATGTAGAATTACTTAGAATCAGGCTTAGAGGATGATCTAAGGTTTGATGATGTAGTTTGTTTGATATTATGAGTCAACTCAACATTTTTGCTTTACAGGGGACAGAGTCATGAATTATGTAGCTATTCTGTGACATCACTGAGTTACATCTAATGGAAAGTAATTACAGGAGTTAATGCCAAAATAGTGTCCGTAACCCACCCATTGTGTACACAGTTCAGGTCTCATCAATAAAACAAGCACCCATCCACACGTACGGTATACATGAAACTACACCGATACAAAAACAAGACTTTACCCACTGATAGTCTCCTTATCGTGATCAGTACAAGTACATGACCTCTATTAGCAAAGCAGTCTGGAGCATTCTGTGTCATTAAAAAGGTGAATCCTGGAATTCCCACATACTGACCTGTAAGCAGGAAGACATTTCAACAAATAAAAATACAGGGACTGAAAACAATGAGGGATATATTTTGACTATTACACGCAACCATTTTTGATCTGCATATTGGCTGCATTTCTGGCTTTGTGGGGCTTTTTCCTTAAGCCCACAAGGTCTTTGCACATCTATCATGTTATAATTATCAGAAATACTCGTAACCCAGCCCAAAAATTAGTTATTTGTATTGAGTGAAGTTTATATAAAGATTGTTAATTTGAACTGGGTTAAAATGTTGTCTTAAATGCATTAGATTCGTTATAAATACATTTAAAAATAAACAGTAAAGAGGTTTAAAAAATGTTTATAGAAAAAAAAAACTTTTCCTCATGTTTGTAAGACGAAGTGGTGTTGAGCAAACAAATTTTCTAGTCTGTGATTGGTCAAACGCCAGGGAGTGTAAAGACAGTAGAATGGAAGCAGGAAGTAACCTTATTATAGTTCTTGACATACAATATGTCATTCACAATGGCTTTTCCTCCATGGGCATAGACATTTTTTAATATTATATACAGAGTCATAAGACCTCAATGTAAAGAATAATTATCATCTAGATGGATTCTATAATTCCACAGTCAAAACACAGGGATGTCAGCAAAGATGAGACCCAACTGTAACCTGTGTTCTGGCAAAAAGATCACTACAACTAAGCTCATTAAGTGCAATGGATGCTTGAAACAGAAGAGAACAGAAGTTCTAGAGATAAGCAGGTGCAAGAGTAACCATGGTAACCTGAAAACCATGTATGATCCTAGATGAAAAAAAATTCTATCATAAGTAATAGTTATACTAAAAAATTTACACATTGTAATTTTCCTTTGTGAGAATTAGGTAATTAAAAACATAAACGAGGGTGATCATGTTGCAAAAACTGTACTATTTTAATAGGACTCATCATGCAGGACACTGTCCATAAATTGAACTATTGTGCCAATTTTCCAAATATATTTTCTGAATTATGTTTTGAATTGGCATAAAATGATCACAAGGTAGAAGGTAGACGTGCATTATGTCGTGATTATTTCTGTCAGATTTTCCATTCACAGCAATGTTGAATGCAGTGTGGAACAAAGACATTTTTGAATACGGCACAAATAGGGACATATCCCAAGCCAATAATACTTGATTGCTTCCAGACTGCAGCTAAGGAGGAATTAACTGTGTTGCAGAAAAGGAAATCAGACTAGGGGAGGTTTTTTGTGTTGTTTAAAAAATATATCAAAGGAATATATTATAACTAATGGGATATTTGAAATCCATAGGAGTCAGAACTAATAATTTAATATTTCCATTTATCAAAACAAGATAATTTGAGTGATTCTTGCAAGAGAAAATTTGTATTTTTTTTTTCCTCGTGATTCTACACTATCATGATATATGTGATAAAAAGATTTTTGTCATAAAGCCAAAGTAATGAAGCATTTACATCAGTCTGTTTTTTTTCCATAAGACATTGGTCAGGAAACCTGGGGAGAAGCCTTCATTAGCACCATAGGGCTACACAAGTCATTTGTATTAAAGAAACTTTAAAGCTACAAAGCCTTGTTTTTCTCACACGAATAACCATATGCTGCAATTTCACAACACAAAAGGCATCTGGTAACCTTTGTTTTCAGGAAGAAAGTCTTATTCATACCCATCTCATTATTATTGCATTAGGGTGTCACTGCTGCAAGACAGAAATAAATTGTGACTGATTAAACTGTGATAATTTCCCAGTGCACCGCTTACCTGCTGCAGGGATGAAATGTTCGACAACGGTAGCGTAAAATTGAACGAACAATGAATGCTGCAGGCATCTGGTTGAATGCACCTATTCACGTCTGTCAAAGTTAACTGATGAGTTCAGATTTATCTGTGACAGACTGCGTGAGGTTTGTTATTCAAGAAGAAAATAAACTATGAAATAAACGGCTAACAAGAAAGCTAAAAAAAATATATTATTTGCCACTGGCCAAATTGGAATACATATTAAAATATGTTGCATAAAAAAAACTTATGGACTATGCAAAGTTTTTTGTGAGTGTGGTAAAAACGCTGTCCTATTTATCAAAGTGAGGAAGTAAACTCTGGTTTCGCTCCCCTCATTTGTATTGTTTCATTGTACATTTCTCTCTATCTAACAAACTAAAAATCTAATTACTAAACTTGAGTCCAACCCTTGTCCACCTTTAAGTTGGTTCAATCCAGGTTATGCGGTATGCTTTATTTCCAAATAAAGTCGATTTTCTTCACCCAGGAATGAATTGCGTGTGTTTTCATTGTTTTCATAGTCAATCTTCACACCCATCATCTCTGGGATACTGATCAACAACTTTAATATCTATCCAAGTCAGTAGATTACAACAAAGTCATCAAAAATCAATAGAACAACATCATTGCTGGTGCTGAAAAAAGCAGCAGCACCCTCACTTTTAAACACCTTGCCATTTCTCAACTCTTAAGTCTCATTTTAGCTTCATTGGCAGTGTGTTCCTCCCTATGTGGGCATGACCATAGGCAGGAATGTGGGAGCAGTGTGTGATAAGATTTCATTTTGCGTGTGCACTAGCGTGGCTAGTTCCTCCAAAATCTCTTGGTAAATTTGTTGCAGATCCCCCTATTCAGTTGACACTGTATGTGCTGCTCTGCTAGTACCGTCTTCACTCATCTAGTGACGTAAATCCACAGGCCAATCAATAAATGCAGGCTGCTGCTAATTGAATCACTTGTGTGCAATACTTGGCTTGCACCATTTGTTCTATAAAATGGGGAGTAACCATGCTGGACTTTCAAATAGATTTGGCCAGGGCCGACTATGTCGGTTATGTCCAATTCATTTCCATGGGACATAGTTTACTTTGGAGATGAACGTCTCTTTTGTGTAGTTTAATCTTGTGTTCAGAGTGTATGTAGTCATCAGGTAATACTGTGAAAAAACAAAAAAAACATTGATATAGGTTTACTTATAATGAATAAGAAAAAAAAAAAAAAACATTAGTAAGCAGTTACATGAAAAACTCAATCCGTTTTTTGCCCCTTTGATTTCACAACAGGACACCATAAGTCCAAAAAAGGTTATAGAAATTGTAGCCATCCTTTCCTGTTTATCCTTTGCTTTTAGACATTTTTCTTTTCAACCCAAGTTTAATCATACAATCTAGAGAAATACAAATCTGGGAAAAAAAAAAAAAACTACTTTGATCTAAAGTTGCAAAGTAGAAACACTGATGTTCTGTGGTTGATAAATCACAATACTTAGTCTCTAATCCTTTCACTGATCATTTCCTCAACTCATTGATAAGCTGTTTAAGCTCTGCCAGTGCATCTCCTGCTGCTATACGTTGGCTTGTTCCCATAGTTACTGGTGATTGGAGTCTCATCTATTTCACTAACGAGACCTAACTCAGTTCAAACAACTCTGCAGGATTCTTCAATTGGTGATGGATTAGCTTGGAGACTGAGAGCTGACACAAGCAGATTAGGCAGACTCAAAACCTCCCCCTTTAGCTGAGAATGTTGCCATGTACCTTTGGAAAAGGTGTTTAATTTTCAGCAGTAGCGTATGGCTCAGTCAGAGATAGGTTGGTGAGTAAGTAGCGAAGACAAATGAGACACTTCATTATGCCCTGTTCATTCCGATTTCTCCCTTTTCATAGATAGGAAACACCTTTTTTTCCTCTTTCTTTTTAAAGCAATATCCATCACAAAGATTGATGTTTTAGTTTGTGATCTGAAACTTTTCCTCAGAACTTTAAAGGAGCCAAAGATTCCAATTGAAGTTACATAAATATAATGAATTCAAGTTTTATGGTGCAGCTTCTTCTGCAACAGCCCATTGTAAAGTGGAATAATTTTTCATATTTTACCAAATTATAGCCACAAACCTGTACTTTATTGGTATTTTATACCTGGAGCAAAACAGCATGTGATAAGCAATAGAAGAAAAGTGGTATGGGTCTTAAATGTGATTGAAAACCAAGGTGTCACTACCATGCTTTTTCATGGTTGTGGTTGATGGGAAAATAAATGGGGCTGAATACAGAATAAAAAAAAATATGTACAAAAATCATGGTAGAAGCTTTGCAAAATTTGATATTAGAGCAGAGGTTCATGATTCGGCAATGACCCTAAACATAGGGCCAGCCAAAGAAGGAATAGAACGACTTAAATGAAAGTATGTTGTGTTTGAATGGCCAAGTGTATCTGTCATGACCCTAGTTTGAGATTTGGGTTTATTTTGCCAGTTTGCTTTGATCACTTATTTAGATTTGTGTTCCGTTATTATTGCTCTTAAATGTTTTGTCATACATGTTCATTCCTTCGGTTATAGTAGACAGAGTCTGTCTTTGCATTTGGGTCCTCTACAACCAAAAGTCCAGACTTAAATCTAGTCGCGAAAACCTTGAAAATTAATCCTCTTTATGAGATGGTTATACAAAAATGGTGTATTCACTCAGAGGATTCTTCAGAAATGTTGTTATACAGATAAAGTTACATAATGAGTGAAGTATGTCAGGGTTAGTCAACATGCTAGTGACATCCCACGTGTTTTTGTTTTTGATTTAAGCTAATTTTAGCTCATACAACTAACGTTAACATCTTAACGTTAGAATCCTTTTAAACTCCACATGACAGACACAAACTGAATCTTTTGTTTCATTTAGGCTTCACTGCTCAAAGCTGCGGCCTGCTGGACCCAACTCAGCATTAGGTCCAATATGAAAATTTGAGAACCGTGTTGGGAGGCGGGGCTGCACAGTGGCGCAGTTGGTAGAGCTGTTGCCTTGCAGTTCGATTCCCGGCCTGGAGTCTTTCTGCATGGAGTTTGCATGTTCTCCCTGTGCATGCGTGGGTTCTCTCCACAGTCTTTCACAGTCCAAAAACATGACTGTAAGGTTAATTGGCCTCTCCAAATTCTCCCTAAGTGTGTGTGTGTGCATGGTTGTGTGTCCTGCCTGTCTCTGTGTTGCCCTGCGACAGACTGACGACCTGCACAAGGTGAACTCGCCTCTCGCCCGGGACATTAGCTGGAGATAGGCACCAGCACCCCTCCCGACCCCACTAAGGGAAAAGGGTGTATAGAAAATGGATGGATGGATGGGTGTTGGGAGGCTCCTTTTAAATTTCTTCAAAAATGTTCTAGTGCTGTTTGTGGATTTAAGATGTAAAAATGTTTAGAAATTGTATGTGCTTTTTATCAAATCATTATGCACATTTGATTATGTGCCTAATCAAATCTATGCAGTCAGCAGAAGAAAGTTATTCATATTTGTTTACCCTCCACCACTACTCAGAAATAGATGCTCCTGTTCTGTTTGTTTTATGCCATTATAAAGTCTCAGTTCTCAGACAAAAGCATGATTTAAAGAAGAAAAAAGTGCACAATAAAAAAGCCCTACACCATCTATGTCATGATAATCAAAAGTGAAAGCTCTGAACTAAGTTTGATTTCACAGCCAGCTCCAACTGTTTACCACCAGAAACAGATAATATCAGACTCCTGATCCAAATGTTCAATAAAAACACTAGTAGAGTCATGCAGACTGGAGCGGCTGAAAGTCGAATGTGATACAAAGTGGCATTAATTTTCCCCAGTGATGGCGTTTACAGTGTATTATTCAATAATGCTTTCTCTTTTAGGAGATAAAGACAGACTAGGTAGCCTGGAGATTAGGAGGGCACTGAGCAGGGACTCTGCCATCTAGATTGAGAGAGGAGAGGAGAGCAACAGTACTGAAGGAGAGATGGCAGAGAGGATACTCATGAGTAGATGGGTGGATGGGATATGATCTGCCAGTAGTCAGATGGGGCGACGGGAGAGTCGTAGGGGAAGAGGAAGATTGAAATCATTCAGGTGTGGGGCATGCGAGTGAGCAGTGGAGATTTAAAAATCCCCTCCTCCCCCTTTTTTCCCACCGTCTCACCCAATGCTAATGGAAAAGCATCAGTCATGAGCAGAGAGCCAGAGATAAATACATCACGGTGACTGGATGCCTCATGGCAGCACTTTCTCTGGAAAGTGGAGAGCAGGAGAGGTGTTGGTAATTCTAACCACATGCCTACGTCTTTAGAAAGTAGCTACAGGCACTTAGCTAAATCAGCATTTTAAATGTTTGTTTGCTCCTGGTTTCCAGTAAGGTGTCTACCTGTATAATCTCTTGAGGAAAATGTGGAGAAAGTACTCAGTAATTTAATCGGCCAATTCTTGTCTGTTTTTTGTAGCATCTTCGAACACTAAACAGTTTTTTAATTGACATATTTTTCATTTACTAGTGGAACATTGTAACTAAGAATATTTATTGAAGTTTATTTTTTATTTAATTTGATTCAACAAACTTTCCTTATAACCGATTATGCATTACGCACCATTAGATAGGTGATCATTATGACCACCTACCTAGTGTCAGGTAGGTGGTCATAATACATTTTTGGTGTGCGTTTCACTTGGTTTTAAAAACAAATGTGCTAATAATGATTTGTGTTCTTTGTCTCCATTATTTTTTGTCCAATAGGATGCTGGAAATTGGAATTATTTTTGTTTTGTTTCACAATTGGAAGCATGTTTACCCTTAACAGAACACAGCCACCATCTAATAATCCTGCTGGATGAAAAGTTTAACTTTAAATATCTATTTCCATCATTGCTAATCATATATAGCTAAATGTAAGTATTCAAGAATCAACTATAATATAGCAGGATAGTTACTGTATCAACAGTGAGTTATGGGTTTGTGTAGATTAGTAGTAAATAATAATAAAAAAAAACTCAAATAAGAAAAAAAAAACAACAGCAGTGGGGATGTGTGGATTCTGCAGTTACAAATTTTGGCCAAAGCATGGTTGAGAAAGTTCTGCAATAGTTAAAGAATTTATAAAAATAAGTGTTTCAATGGAAATCTAGAAAAAGAATAATGTCTATAATATTACTGGCTTTCAGCAGAATTGTAATACACATCACCTTATCAGAGGAAGAGGTGTAAACTGAGCTGTGGCTCTTCTTTGGCCCATTAAGCACAAGGGAGCCAGATCGGGCGAATAAGTACTAAACGGCCCCAGCCAGGTATTTGGGAGATGATGCTGGGAAGGAGCATGGTTAGAGAAGTCCCTCCCTCATATATCAATTACCAACCAATGTGCATTTGTCATTTAAATGGTTCTCTAGGATAAAGCAATTTGGAATAGAATCAAAGGTTAATCACAATCCAGCCTGTGCATTTTAGAGGTGTTTATGCTAACCGTAAAAACGACATTAATTTTAATCGATAAGGATATAATTGCTGGTTGTTCAGAGAGAATAAATGAGACAAGGATGTATTTCTGCATATAACTGGTTGCTTATACAAATGTCATAGGACCTGTGGTGATTCTTGCATGAGGGATGTCCAGGGCAAGCACTTCCTTCTACGCCTGGTGCACATATTTTTCTACTCTTTCAAGCCATTTAAAAGATTTTAAAACCAAATCATTTGTTTTAAATCACATTTGATTATTGTACCATATAAAGAAGACACAAATCTTGTCCCAATTATACTATACCAAGCCCCTACTTTACACAACATGATCCAAGTAAAATCCCTCCATTTACTAAATTTACCTACACAGTTCTTTCAAACCTCTCATTTTGATCGTGTTTAAGCCACACAATTGAATGGGATTCATTGTTGCTGTAAAGCTCGACAACAGCTGGGCGCCATGCACCTGGAAATGCTTTTACCATCTGCACAGTGACTGGGTTCATTCATGACTACACAGACAGCTGCCAAACTTACGTAAGCCACAATACCCAGGTTACATAAAAGACAAACAAGGACCATATTAACCGAGTTGACTCTTGGGATTAACAAGATTTGCATATCAGTTACGCAATTCATCAGTGTGGAGCAAACCCTCTGTGGATTTTAGGACTCACTAAACTTTCAGACCTTGAAACTTTTATTTGAACAGGGGAGTTGACTAAAGGAAACCATTTATCCTATGGCTCCTGAGACATTGGAGTTACACACAGACATTAAAAGTCACAAATACACATCTGAATGTGAGCGCTGACAAAACACAACACAAAGGTGCCTCTCATCATCCAGAGTCTCACTTCCATAGATATGGATGAGAGATATTTTTCAGTGTAGCTAAGAAATTTAATGGGCTTTAATCTCAATGTCATTGTGAATTTATTTATTTGCTTCAGCTCAAACAAATGGCAAAGAGGAACACGTGGCTTTCATACATGTTATTTTTTGGAACACTATCTGCGTTGGGGCCAAAAGTCTGAAGATGTTTTCAGCTCAGCTTGTTTTTGTGGCTTGTAACCTTTCTGTGTACGAGTGCGTTTCTGTTTATATGTGTGCACGTCTGTAAAAAAAATAAAAATGAAAGAAAAGAAAGAATCCCGATCAAAACTTCCAATGCCATCCATGTCCAGCCATCTCAACAGCTTGATTATTTCTTTCTCATCAGAATTGTGATTCAAAAGGACAAAAAAAAAAAAGGAAACTAGAGGGAGTGTGAGACAGGAGTGGCTAGGAAAAAAGAAAACTAAACAGAAGCCTGTGAAAAAGAGATTGGACATAGAGCAGCGAGAATGCTTCTTCTTTGAGAAATCTGCAATTGAATTTTCTTTTTGGTCATAGGGAGCTGTGATCCGAGTGGTAAATGATACTAAACTGTATGTAGATTTAGTCTCATAGTGAGTCATACTGCTTCTTCTTCCTGTTCAATTTCAAACTGCATTTGACTTGTAAGAGGAATAAACCAAAGGCTTGATGGATAAACATATAAATAGTTTGGACATAAACAGAAAATGCTTCTAATGGTTGTAGAACTTGTGTGGATCTTTGTTGCAGAATAAATTAGGCATTGTTATGTAATCGCTTCAAAAAGTTAAATACATGTTACTAAATTATGAGGCTCTTATATTACCTTAGCTCTTATCTGATAGCTTCCATGCTTATGAGGTAGACAGTTTAAAGAAAAAAACACTTCTAAACAAAGATTTTATTTTGTACTACTGTTTGTTGCATCTCTATCATGCTTTTCAGAGGTGCACAATGAAACACTGAAAACACAGTTCGTCTCATTTTAAATATCTCCAAAGGCGTCAAAAAATGTAAAACAGATGTTGACAATATGGAAGCCCATCCACACATACAAAGATATCAAAGCAAACTCAAATGACATAAGTAAAAACTTGCAATGACTCAATGAATAATTATTACCATTAGCTAATTAATTAGTAACATTATTATGGTGAATCATTTCTGAAATGACAATTTCAAGGCTTCTATTTGGAGAACATGCATACATTGTTCAAATGTGATTTTGACCAATTTTTCAACTCTTGAATGTTCTGGAAGTCCATTAGACTCTGAACTTCAATAAAAAATAAATAAATAAATAAATAAATAAATAGAAACAATGAGGTAATGCAAACAAGTCATTTGCTTTGTTCCAATACAGCAGCATAGATCTTACTCTCTTTATGCTGTACACAATATACACATGCCACCTACTGTGACTGATGTCCCCTCAAATTTGCTATGACTAATACCTACAAAAAGCAAACCCATTTTGCATATTGTGATACACAGTGGACGTGTTTGACTGATTTTGATTCCACTAAGTCAAACTTTAATAGAATCAAGCTGTCAGGCTACAAATCAACACTTCACAAGATATATGAGAATTGCATTATACAATACTGAAGTCTTTCTTTAGAATAATTACGAGACTCTTGAGGACTGTAAATATGAAAAAAAACAAAAAAAAAAACATTGAGTTAAAAAAAATGTGAAGACAGACGACAAATATTTTGGCCTTCCTTCTTGACTTCTATCAGTATGTTTGCCAGAGGCAACAGTTTCACCTCTTCTCACACTTGGTGTCTACAGGGTCAGTCCAACTGAAGGTCAAGTTTTAGATTTCCCCATTCACACTCACAAAGAAAGAAAATCCTGCTCTGAAGAGATCTACTGAATGCAAATGTTCAGAAAACATTCAACCAGTTCATCTTGCAGTCCTGGCAGGGGTCACCTGTGTGATGTACATGTTTTTAGCAGCAAGGAGGCTCTTCAGGCATCAATAAGGGGCAGATTCACCTGCTCGGTAGAGGGGCCACGTTTATTTTCAGTGCTGCTTTCACACTTGGTCGACCCTTTTCAGACCTGTCAGCTTGTTGAGTGAATGTCATTGAAGCTCCAGTCAGTTTAGATCCACAGCTACATTTATCTGTCCATTAAAGTGAGTATGTAGAAGCAACAGACCTGAAAACGCAGGTTGATCGTGTATTGACTTTTAACCATGTCTTGCAGTCATGTAATCACTTTCAGTTATACCATCATTAAATTTATTCTATATATCTTCTAAGCATAAGTAAAATAAAATTCCATGGCCTCACCCAGATGAAATTATTCTTTTTATATTTTACTGAGAAGTGATTGCAGCACTAGAAACACATTTGTAATTCTCCCTAATGAATCTCTGTGCATACCACGAAATGCAGCATGTGACAAATCATCATCATTATAGTAATCATCATAACAACAAATGAAAAATAAAAATATGTAAAACATGTCAGTAGATTTAAAACAAAAGGTACAACTTTTACTGAGGGAAAGATGAATTTCTAGTGTAGCAATGTCTCCCCCAGTAGTCACCCTCCTTCCTAGCGGTCTGTTTGATTAAGCCTCAATTTCAAATTTATCAGATAGCGTATAGTCGAGTAAGCATAAAGTTTTACAAGTGTCTGGCAGAGCAAGAGTTGTTAGAGAACGTATACCAGAACACTATTGAGAGAGCATATGTGAGATTTCAACAAACACACCTCAAATTATTCTTCGTTTCCAAGATATATGTGCTTAGATCAGTTTCTCTCTGTGCATACAGATTGAACACCGACTGCTCAAGTTGGTAGCATAAATAAAGTCACAGAGACAGAAAGAAACAGGAAAAAGCTTTGGAACTATTTCTCTATTTGACAAAAATGCAGCAAAGCATTTTGTTCAAAGCACCACTAAATTGCACAGAACAAAAATAAAAATCATAAAAAATATAAATACAAAAGCAAACATGATAAATTATGCCATTCCCAGCCTTTTACACCTCTTCAGCTTCAGTAATGATTAACTATGAAAAGCAGTGCTAAGGTCTTAATCTAAAATAATATGAAACTTAATTTGTAGTTGTGCAGACAGATTAAAATTTGCACAACTGTGTTTGTTAAAACAGACTGCAAAACCCAGTTAATCTACAGAAATCATCTGTGAAAACCAAAGTTGACAAATTGAACAATTTGGGAGACATGGCACCAAAAGAATAATAAAAACAGGCACTAAGTTGACAAGTTTTGAGAACTTGTTCAACTCTTTTGTGTGCAATGACTCAAGCAATAAAATTAGGACCATTAGTTTTAGAGGAAATGGCTGTTCAGCATTTATTATATTTCATTTTGACTGACACAATATAAGCAAACAATAATTATAAAAAAAAAAAAAACTGCAAAGAATTGTAAGGAAGCAATTGATCCATGTGCTAAGCAACTGCAATTTGTTAGCAGGAATGAGAAACTGTTTCTATGATGTATAAATAAATAAATGTAAATGTTGTGAGTGTTTAACTGGCAGCTATAAAAATTCAGAGGAACGCACCACAATGCATTTATGCTTCAGGCACCTAAATGTCTCAGAACAGCATTGCTTGTAGCCCTAAAAGACATCCTTGATAAAACATTGGGGCTACCTCACCATTAACTGCAACATCTAAAGGATCATTAACAAAAGGAAATGAATCACTTTTTTTTTAACCACCAATTAATTTGTAAGACTATAGTTAATCTAACATATCCCAAATTGTAAAAGTATGTAATTGGTTACAAATGAAATAACAATAAGAGGTAGGAAGTTGCAATGTTGCTCAGATGTACTGGACATTAAAAGTTCAGAACACCATGACCCACCTTTGCTGCCTGTATATCGCCGTCTCTGAAGTTACTGCAAGTGTTATAGTGGAGACAGCTACAGCTGATGAATGTAAGATGATCTGAGCAGAAATGGTGATCCTTGAAACTTCCACACAAGAGGTCAGGAATAGAGCTGAAGTGGGAGTCTGGGCTATAAAAGATGACAGGTGATGTCAGCCATATCCTATAACATACAAGGAAATGAGAAGAGCAACTGAGTGTATCCCTGTAGCTCAAAATGTCAAAACATGGTCTTGTATCTCAGTCTTAATATACTACTTCCTTAGCTCTATGAAATGCCTTCTTGTTCTTTGTAAACTTCATTTGTGGTGGTCTGAGCACAGCTTCATTTGATTAATTTGATTTTTGGACTTTGTACCCAAAACTTTAAAATACCGCTCTAGTTCTTTGTCCAGTTTGTTTTGTCTCCAGAGTATTAATCTGTACTTGACACCAGAAGCAGCTTTAGACATTGTACTCTCAGAAACTATAGGAAATCCATCCATGGCTCTGTAACTGCTGCTTTAATAATCATACAGAGTACATCATGTAGTCACTTTCTCTTCCAAAGCTATGCCCAGAGGCAGGACTCTGCCAAATACAAGAACACCCCAGGGCTAAGTCAGTTTTAAATCCACCAAGAAACTCAGAAAATGCAGGAGAAGAAGAAAAAAAACAAAAAAAAAAACAGAAACACTATTTCACATGAAAGTGAATTAACAGTGGGAGGGCACAGAGCCTTGAAAAGAGACACTTTGCTTCAGCTGACTGTTCAGTAAACATGTCAGTCATCAATAATATCCTGCTGAATACTCAAAACACCGGGCCACACATTCTGGAAAGCAGTTTACCCCCTGAAAAGTTTGGAAAAATGCCCCTTTTTGCTTGTTAATTGAGCACACGTCCTCTGTTGCCGAGTCAGCAGGCTATAATGGATAACAGGCAATTTACGTCAGTGTTTGGACATTTCAAAGAAATGCACCAAATTTCCCAGCTGTACAGTGGTACTTTACGAAGTGGCCAATATCAGGCAACACTTCTGATGCAACTAATCTCTTAATGCATTACACACCAAGACGCGCGGTTAAAGGTGGCATGAGGAAACTAAGCAAATGTAAAACTTTAGATGGTTTGTTTATGAAAGATTTGTGTCAGAAGCAAACAAGGTCTAACCTCCCAATAAGAGGTCTGCGCATTACACAGCAAATAATAGTTCTGATAGCTTTTGAAACACAGGAATGTTTTAAAAAAAACTAAACAGTGCTTCATCTACAGAACAAGGGCTTTTTGGACTTACATCTTCCAACAATGTCTTTTAGTGTGCTTAATAAAAATAAAAAAAAAAACATACCTTAATAAATAACTTCATTGTTTTTTTCAGCATGTGTTTATTTTTCTGCAGTTTAATTTTTCAACTTTGATCAATATGTATACCTGGCCAAAGTGGGATGCAAGTAGAGAAAGCATATTTGACTACGTGACTGTGCGGAGTATCAATTCCTCTTGAAGTGATAAAATTAACTGCAACAGCTCAGTATGTAGGAGTCATGTATATCACAAGGCCAACGGCTTTAATCAAACATTGATCTTTTAGTGTTGTATTTTGAATGATATCAATAGATCTTACCAACCGGACTTGGGAGGTCATGCTATATAAAACAGATACAAAACTGAGTACAGTTTTAAAACAACCCCTAACTTCTTTATACTCCGATTCCAGAGCAAGGCATACTTAAATTATTTTCTTGAGGCTTAAAACTTTGCAGCAATGAGCATCAGTACTTTGTAATTCAGCAATTGGAAGACAAAAGAGGTCTCTAAAGTTTTTTAGAGAGCATAAGTGAACAAACGTCATCATGAAAACCAAGTAATACAGCAGACAGGTCATGGATAAAGTTGAGAAGTAGTTAAAAACAGGGTTAGGCCATGAAACAATTAGCCTGGACATTGCCTTCAAATGCAGTTCAGCTCAGTGCTACATCCAGGATTTCTCCCATTGAGCTTGATTTCTCGGGTTGAAATTAAACCCGGTGAACAGAAGGGCAATTTTGTGTGCCATTTTAGAAATGTACTCTCCCAGCATAGAGTTAGAGCAATGGCATTGAAGAAAGTGACCAAAGCCATTCAGTCCATGTTGACTACACTCCCAAATATTGAGCAGAGCAGTTAAAGTCAGAGCAAGTGGAATGTTTCAAACACATTATTGCTGGCAAACATGTCATAGCTCTACTATCCACAGGGTAATTATAGTGCATGCAATTTCAGCACAATTCTATGGATTACATAGGAACTGGTCAAACATTGGTAATTGGGTAAAATTTTAAACTTCAACAGAGTCTGCACCTCCGGCAAGAAATCGTTTCTCAAAAGCCGATGGTCCAGACCCTCTGTATGAAGCAAACTGTAAAACAAGGCGGTGGTTTTTACTAGGGTATGAAACAATATGCCTAGCAGTGAATTTAACGTAGAGCAATGTTTAATCAAGTATCTGAAAATAAAAAGAGCACATCACAACAACAGGAAGCAAATTCATGTGAAAAGCACCTGAGAGACCCAAGTTAATACATACTCTTCAGAATTTTCTTTTGTCTGTGTTAATTTAGAAAAATAAAATCTAAAATCTACAGTTGTGCATCTAAAATTATCTCTCCACATAATTATGTCCAATTTGTGTTGATCTGTCAAGTAAAATCATATAAAAATGCATGAGGTTTGTAGATGCAACATGGCAAAAAGGTGGTAAGAACAATTTCTTACCACTTGAACATTTTGTTCAAGTGGTAACAAAATTTGCTAATCTAACTTAGCATATTTTAGCAGCTGAAAGACATGCAACCTTGTAAACCTTTAAAAATCACAAGCAGGCTAACTGAATATGACTTAGAGCTTCTTGGATCCACACTGATAATTATGTAACCGATTATGCACAAGTAAATGCATTCTATTTGTCCTCTAGCTAACAGTATTGGTAATCATTGACATGGCTCTGTGACACACAACCTTAATGTTAATGACTTCTGCAAATGTTTGTAAAACACAGCATATTGCAACAGATCAATGGTAAAAGTAAAATATATATATATATATATATATATATATATATATATATATACTGTATATGTGTCTTTTTTTTTCCGTTCCCTAGGCTAGTGATGATAAAACTTTTAGCCAAAGTTTTATTTAACAGCCAACGTGACCTGTACCTAAAAGAGCAAGAGTTATTGAATCATGATGAGTCTGGAGGGAAAAATACAACAATCTCCTCCATCAATTTTCACCACCAAAAACGAAACATAAAAAAATCATGATTAAGATTAACCTAAATCTTCTAAGCTTGACAGTGTTTAAAGTCACAAAGTTGAAGTCTTTCTAAAAAAAAATTATGCATGCCTAAAGTTTCATAGCTCATTGTTATTCACTACCTACGTTACATGAATAAACAGCAGGTAGACAGCACATTTGGGATAGCCATCTTTCACTTACTCCTTTTAAACATATGGCTTGTGGTAGGCTACAGGATGATATAGCTTATTTGGCTTTTCAGAGTTTTCTCTCTCAACATGAATAGTCTGCCCCTTTTATTTCGTTTTTGTTTTTAGGATGAAAGTAACATAGTGCTTCGTGGTTGGGATTTCACCCCACTCTGTCAGCTGCCAAGTCTTTGTTTTCCTTCATACAGATGCACTCAGGCATGACCACCTCCCTGTCCTCCAAGTTTCCAACCTAATCATCATTTCAGTGCTTGACAAGGACACGCGTAAAGGTGTTGAGTTATTTGACTGGGGTCAATATTGAGCTTTTCGTCACGTCGTTGCTGAAGGATATTTCACAAATCCAAACACTGACTGATTTCACTGTGTGAACGGGCGACATTGACCCAAGGGAAGTGTTCTATGACTTTAATTTGGTCTAAGATTAAAAGATTAATAGTAATAAAGAAGCAGATAGATTAGGGTATTAGGTCGGAAGTAAATATCTTGTTTATTTTCCATGCTTTCCTTAGATACCAGTTTGTGAAATAAATTTGAGAGCATGCCTAAATTGAAGTGACCAAAAGCTTCTAGACATTTTTTGTTTCCAGCTTCTTGAAAAAGGTAATTTTTAGGCTTAATCTCAGAAGCCTTGAGTTTTTTGTCCCAATTAATGTTTGGAGCAACTCATGATTTCAAGCCTCAAAACAACCCCACAACATGATGCTGTCAGTTTCATGCCTTAAAATATACATTTTAGATTAAAACTCAAAAGTTCAACCTTGTTGTCATTAGACTTTAAAACCTTTTTTTACATGATTGTGCTAGACTCCTAGTGTCTTTCTGCAATGTTAAAACATTACAAGAAATTTATTTTTTTCTTTCAAGAAAAGTACAAGTTAGCCGACTGACCATAAACTGAATCATATGACTAATACTGAAACTGGTAGATTCTTGTTTTGCATATTAACGTCTCAGGAAGTACTGTAGCTCTATAGGCCTCTGACCAGATTATTTGACCAATTTTCCTTTTGGCTTTTCAACACTTGAAAAAAAATAATATATTTTTTGTTAATATAAACTTGAAGACCACTATTTTTTCTGTGCCTCATAGCCTTACAAATTTCTTTATACCCTTCTGTTCAATTATGTTTGACAATTATATTCTTCTGATGCTTTAGAAGCTCTCCAAATAATTGCTGAACGATGCAACAAAAAACGTTCCGAGAGAAGCATACTGGAACTATACTCTCTCTGGTTAATAACAGCCACTACAAATTTTTACAAGTGTGTACTCACTTTTGTATAGCAAGTTCTTTCCAATCTTGAGAAAAATGCCACAATGCATATGCCCATATATACACCATGATAAATCTATAATTTGCATCAAAAACTGACATGAGGACAACGGAACAAGTTCCTTGATGGTTAAAATACTCACTCAATGCATTTAGTGGTGCTCTGATTGTCGCATATTTTCCATCAATACAGCCCAAAGAACTTGAGAAATTCCACACATGCCAGAATGTCTGGGAGATTGCGTCTCATTTGCCTTTATCAGGTAATGCAACAAATTCATTGCAGAATGCCAACCATAAGTACGGCTGTTCTGGCTGCCAACATGCAGCTATGTGCCAGGCTGAGCCAACTGTTTCCTGATGCACGCACACAAATGATGGAAAGTCTTCCTTCCAATTTCACTGAGCAAATATGCTGAGCTTCATGCTGAATGTGCTTCAACAAATTGTCAAATCTACAAACAGATATAAGGATACTGATAATGTACTTGTTCATCAATTCTACGCATTGGTCTCACAAGTGAGTTATATCCCGCTTCAAACATAAAAATTCCTACTCTTCATTGGAACTCACAGATATCGCCATCTTGCTACTAACAACGGCCAGTGTTTACTTCCACATGAGTTCAAGCATAAACCAACCTTTATTCCAATGAGGTTACCCACTATGTGGAACTTATTTTAAATAAAATGACTTCCAGAACAGAATGTCTCCTAATTCTGGTCATAAGAACAAAACTTGAAAACTGAGTGAATCTCAAAATAGTGTTACAGTGCCACACTGTTTAACCCACATCAACTGGTTTCTTATTATAAATACAGAATTGGCATAAACCACAGAAGTGGTGTTTAGCCTCAGCCTCCCACTAAGAGTCCCAGGCACAGTTAGAAATAAAGCTCTCTACCATCAAATAATAATAATAAAAAAACATTTTAACCAACATTTTCAGGGAGGATGGAAAAATAAATTGTAGTGGGAAAAAAAATAAAATAAAATCACTGGTCACTTGTACCACTGGAATCAAAATTTGTCTCTTGATATACACTTAGACTGAAACAGAAACTGATTAGGTCAAGGTGTTACGCTTCTGCTCAAACAAAACAAGGGCTGATGTATATGGACTATATTAGATGCCTAATAGGTTCTATTTTATGCATATACGAGAAAAGAAAAATTATTAAATATCACAACGCACCATGAAAGAAATAACTCTTGATTTGCTGTATTTCTACCATCAGCTGGAATCCTGTTGCTTTGGGAGGAGCCATGTAGCTTAAAGGCTCTATTTTCAGCAAAGCCGGTGTGCAGGCAATGCCTGGATCACAAGCTGCAACCCTTGGATAAAACAGAATACAGCCAAGCACAGAGTAGCCAGAGTGCAGAACGAGGGCACTGCTCAGTGTGTGCACCGTTTGTGAGGAAGTCATTTACAAGTAGACCTAAAAAGAGTAGGAATATGAAAGAAATCAATGTAAAGATAACCATAAATTAGATTTTTGAAAATTATAACTGAAAAAGGAAAATGCAAAAAAATGAAAGAAAAGGCAGGAATTACATGTCTATAACCATATTGTACTGAATGCTTTGAAGTAGAACTTCAAAGCATTCACAGAATGTTATGCAATTACCTGGACTGAATGTAATTGCATAACATTCAGTCACTTGACAAATTTTCAGAGTTCATAATACAACTTATCAAAAATTTGAATTTTTTTGTTGAATCCTGTAACACAGCAACAGCAAGATATTGTACAAACCCCAAGAGATACAAAGTGAAAGGCTTGTAGTATTTATTATTAATGGTAACAGAGATAAATTATTAAGTTGATCCCAATTAGGTTCCAGTACATTCTGTACAGATTTCAGCATGTGGAAAACACCAAGAAATCTTGGTTGCCTGAAAAGACACTTTGCAAAAACAAAGTAAAGCTGTTAGACAAGCCTGTCCTGGAATTAAGCTTTAAAGGTAAGCTTACACTACATGTTGCCAAGATTTGTAAAAAGAAAAAAAAGGTAAATGGTTAAATACCTAAAATGCATTTTAAATTAATTTCACTTTGGTCCATAATGGCAAAGGAAATACACAAATGAAACACTTTACACTTCAAATGAAGACACAAATCTGGTGTCACTCTTCGTCTTTTGGAGATCTGCGATAAGGCCAATCCATCAAACTGCACTGCCTCACTCAAAGTGATGAGAGGAATGTGTCTATTTATCAACACTCCATCTGTCAGATAAGCCCATATTCTTTGACAGCATAAGAGAAAAACTGAAATGACTCGTGGGAGCTGCTGTGAACTGCATCTCCTTCCTTTAAAAAGGGGAGACATCTGCTGGTTACCAGCGGTCTTTCAGACCAACAGCACAAGCAGCTCCTGAACATCAGTGCAGGGATTGTGCAAACAGTGTACTGAACGGGTAGATTGTGTTAATCTCCATTTTAAACTCCCTTTAACAGCCGTTTGATTTCATGGATACATAAAAATTCATAAATCTGACTGAATGCCTAAAATAAAATAATTAGTTACGTTGGGCTTTCTTCGGGTTGAAAGAAAACATTGTCTAATATATTATACTGGATAATTAGATCACAGGGGGCTACAGCCCGAGCAGAGAGGTTGAGACTTTTCTCCCCTCAGCCAACTGGTCAGCTCCTCCAGAGGAATCCCAAGGCGTTCCCCGGCCAGCCAAAAAACATAAATCCTCCCTAACTATACATATGCCTCTGCTGCCATGATGGCCTCA
This sequence comes from Girardinus metallicus, assembly GCA_903067095.1. Classification (NCBI taxonomy): domain Eukaryota; kingdom Metazoa; phylum Chordata; class Actinopteri; order Cyprinodontiformes; family Poeciliidae; genus Girardinus; species Girardinus metallicus. Next base: position 4,636 of record CAEGAE010055161.1, on the reverse strand, counting down.
CTCAAGTCAAAGTAGTTTTCAACAAATTTCATCAATATGAAAATATGTTTGATATTTAATTTTAAGAAGTATTGATGAAATGCAGAGAAATCTATCATATTTTAATAAATAAGTTAATAGGCAACTAATTGACTGCCACAAGCAGTCCTTTGACAGCATTCATGTACTTGACGGGGCCCAAAATCAAAATTAGTTTTACACACCTGGTTTATTTCCGCTGAAGTGGTTCATATATGACTCCATGGCAAAGACTCACAAGGAAGACATTCATTCATTTCTACAGAAACTTCTCAGAGTGGCTCAGTCCCATTGCTTTCACCATTTACATGACTCTTGGTTGCCAACAACAGGCTCTTGTTTACTGCAGTTAAGTTAACTGAGGCATATTTTCCAAAGGGTCTGGGCCTTTAATGGAACATGGATTGAAAGAGGACTGCACTGTGTTTACCATCTTAGAATGGAAACACAGTTCTGCAGAGAAAATCTGGGGGAGGGAGAACTGTTTTTTTTTTTTTTTTTTAATATTTGGATAAGCTGACAATCTTCTCTTCTCAGCTATTAGTTAAACTCTTTTACATTTTCCTTCAACACTGTCACTTTTATCACAAGTTTATCTCTGTTGTTTTGATGCTACAGTTATGTAGGCAACAAACTGACAGACATGTGCTGCCAACGTAACTCTTGAGAGGCAGCCATCTTTAAACTGACTGCATGCCATGGCTGCCAAGTATGCTCGGACTGGAATTTATTAAAAGTAGCACCCTGGTCCATCTGCCTTGCATATGTTGGCTATGTCAATGTTTTATACAGCTGGCAGACAATCAAAAGTTGAACAAACATCTTTACAAGAGGCCGGTATAGACCTGTTGGTCAGGATGGTGTGGTCTTCGCTGTGAAATGAAGACATCCACTATGACACAATGGTGTTCGACAAAATGGAGTCTTCATTCATATGGTCTTAAGAGTGCAAAAAAAAACAAAAAAAGACTTATTTACAAAGAGTTTTCATTCATGAATCGTTGTGATGGTGAGGCAGTTCATCAGCTTATATCTCAGATCAAATTAATTAAATCCTCTCATCTTGAGTAAATCCTTGAGAACTCTGCCCTCAGAAACTGAACTGAAACACGTTAAAAGTCATCAGAGTTCAGAACAGCTCATGAATTGTGTGCAATATTTTTTGAGCTTAATTATTGGCAAGCACTAGGAATAACGGCTCCTCTTTTCCTACTTCTGTGGCTGCTCGCTGTTGCCATAGAAACATCAGATAGCAAGAGAGAAAGGCACTGAGTGCAGTGGATGTGTTTATAAGTGTGTGTCTTCTGGAGTATGACTGTGACAGAGTGAGATTTCAGAGAGGACTGCTGAGCTGTGTCTAATGAGCAGTGTGCGCTTGCCCTCATCTGTGCAGCGAAGGCCGAATCCGCCAGCCGGTCGCATCTGACTGCCTTACGGCTCTCTCCTTATCTTTATACACAAATGCACCATACACGCCGACACTTTCTCTGACATTTGGCCATCAAAGCACAGAAGTGTGAACACTCATGGTAAACACAGAACTGCTTTTTTTTTTTTTTTTAAAGAAAATATGACATTCAAGTGTATCTGCAGTATAGCTTTTTCTCCAAATAACAGAGATATATATAAAAAAAGACAGATTTATTATCCATTTATAACGTAGTGAAACCATTATGGGACCCAAAATTTAAATAAAACGTTACCTCAGTCTTCGGTATACTGTATAGTAAGCTTTACTTTTTAAAACTATCTAGTGATGCAATGGTTTTATGAAGTTACAGTTCAAAACTACATATTGTTTTTCATTCATATCACTTCCATTGGTTATAATATTTTCAAATAGTTCCCAGAGAAAATATATAAGTGGTCTCTACTTTTTTAGAGCACTGAGTAGACCCCCAAAAAGCCCCTATTCATCTTAATAAGTAACACTTTTCTAAAACAATGGCTGATAAGCAAGAGAAATGCTGCCGGAGGTGCCAAGTGCAGACTCCCTATCTGCTGTGCTGCAAAGAGAAAACGGTGAAAAAGTACAATATTTCTCTAGCGTAAAATACTACATAACATATTGGATGTTTATATTTTGCATTTTTATGTACACATTAGAAGTTCTCAAACGTTTTATAATAGCACAGTGAATGCAAAGTTTTTCTGTACTGACCTACATTTTAAAAACAGCATTAGAACCTCACTTTTCCGACATAACAGCAAAAGGATCAAGAATCCATTGGCACGGAATTATTGAATGCCATTTATTCTGTGTTTCATTGTTTAATACTGTCACAACATTAGCTGTTCCTTTGAAGAGCAAAAGAAAAAGCTTCTGTTCCATTTCAACCCCTTCTGTTAATATTTTTGCTAGAGAAAATAAAGCTCCCCACATTACGTTCCCACGCATCAACACTGTAGCATATTCAATTTTACTACCACATCAAGCAGGTTGCCACCGATTTTTTGAAAATGTCATCACACATCACGTTTACTGCACTTGTGCACCAGTGTTTCAGAAGATACAGTGCCACACCCATGACCTGCAGACCTTTTACCCTTCAGGGAACAGTTTTACTTTGAAACTGAAAGTAAAACTTAAGTGATCACTTGGTGTCTGATTAATTTGGATAGCAATGATTACTTAACCCTGTTTTATAACAGGGTTAAGTAAAATGTGATATTTATACTTCCAAGATAGGACAGAACATGATGTTCCACAAAATGTCATTTAAATGAATCTACCACCACCACCAACATACATGGCACGATAAATACTGTGATGGCAGCTTTACTCAAAGATTAAATATTCAGAATTCAGAGAAAGATGGCTGGGGTTTTCCACTAAACCGAATATCAAATTCCAATATATTTTGCATTTAAAGCTTATTGACTGTTGCAAGAAATCAAGTTGGAGCTGTAAACATTTTCATCAGATTTTTTTCACAAATAATTACATAAAATAAGAATATGCTCCTGCAATGTTTTAATGTACAAAATGCTGAAAAATGCATTATTATTGCTTTCTATTGTAAATTAGTACTTAGCCCATTAGTCACTGAATGAATCCACTGGTTATCAAACTCAAAACTGGAACACAGCTAAGGTGGGTTTCATGTCATTCCTGAATCCAAGTTCAGAGGAAGTGGAACCCGGCCCAAACAGTGACCAGGACTCTAGTTCACAGCTATTCACTTCAATGTACAGTGAGGATTAGAAAATATTATATGCACTTAGATAGAAGAATGTCATGGTAAATCAGAAATTTTAGGAGCTCTTCATCACATCAGTGTTTACCTTACAAATAACTACGTGAAATGACATTTAATCATAATTTCTGCCCTGTGCTATATTAAATAAAATAAAATAAAAAAAAAACACATTATGGAGGACCAAAAAATCTGTTTAAGAAATGTCTATTCTCATACTGGCCACAGATATTGTGAAGAGTATGTAAAATGTTTTTAATTGTGATCTGTAATACCATGTTCAAATCACTAGATGTCAGCAGATCTTCATAATTCATCTGCTTGCCTCGTTATTGTGCATTATCAGGCCAAATTCTACAGTAGTGCTATGTTATAGTTGTGTACTTTTGTGTTATTTTGAGCCTGTATTTTTAGATTGGTGCCTGATACGTCATGTTTTAGCTTGATAAATGGGATACCAGCTGAATTTTTATGACTGTGTCTAAACAGAAAATTGAAATTGCATGGGCGTAGGGGGAGAAAGAGATGGGGAGACAGAGATAAATAGATAGTGAATCCCACCATTAGTCATGGAAGACGTTGTTGTATCCAAGCCCCAACATTATTACTATATTAAAGCAGGAAAACCAGGGATATTACGATCCCTTGTGTGGTGCTGCATGATGTTTAATGTTGCCTTGTTGGAGAGGTATCCGAATATCTAAGTGAATGTGCAGCTCATCTGGGGGGAAAATAAATTTACCAAGATTGATGAGCATCATCTGATGCATTGAGTGTTTAAATCCACACACTCACTGGGGGGTTGAAAGGCAAAGTCAGTAGCAGGAACACCCACACAGAAACCCCTTACACATACAAAAAGCGCTTCTGTCTCTACTATGGTGATGGATCTATCATAGCAGTGGATGTGTCTTACTAATTACACGCCGCATCCATCCTGGTCTGCTCTCATTAAATAATGACATTTAATCTATGGCTCAGAGCCTCGTCTACAATGCTGCTCTGATAAGGGCAAATTGAACAATGGAAAGCACTCAGCTCCCCTGAAAGCAAAGGTTCATTTGATTGAAGCAATGTGTGTCGGTATGCTATACATGCAAATGAACAAGGAGTCAAACCAAGGACCAACACACCAAATAAAGCTGAGTGTTGACCGGTGTCAGTGCTTTTGCTCACAGCTGAGAAATCCCTGTGCTTCAGATACAAAGTAACAAATACATATTTATTACAGCAGTATAAAAGCAAAGAACAGCATGATATTTGTTCGCTTCAGTCCGGACCGAAGCGAACAAATATTACTGCAGTTTGAACTGCAACACACTTTGATCTTTGGAAGCCAATCAATAGCCTTTATTTACATTTTACAACATCTCAGCTAAAACACTGGGTTTTCTCATATTATATATATATATATATATATA
>CAEGAE010055155.1:5000-79663 GCA_903067095.1 Girardinus metallicus | reverse complement strand
CCATTAAACAAAAAAAAAAAACAGCAAAAATTCCTCACAGACACATGGAAAGAAAAGGTGGCGGTGCTGCTCCCCCCTTCGTTCCATAAAAGTCCCCCCCCCCCCCCCCCCCCCCCACCCTGTCTCTTTTTTTTCTCTCTCTCTTTTTCTTGCAGTCTTTTTTACACTCTAGCTCCCATTTTCCTTCTTGGCCATGGAGCTTTATGCTTCAGAAGTGGCTCACTTATGAGCACAAAAAGTTGGTTCATTGTGTAATAAACTACAAAGTGAGCTCTGGTTGGTCTTATTCCCCACAGAGAAAGTGTGTTATTAAAAAGGGGGTTTGCCAGCCTGCAAATATGATGCATTGCTTCCTTCTTAAATTAGCTGCAAGCTCCATCCCCCTTAGATGATTAAAAAAAAAAAAAAAACGTATTCGTAGTGTCGGTGCAACCTAACATCATTCTCCTCTGTATAGCTCCAACTAGTATTGGTGTTTCAGCGTTAGAAATAGAGTCAAATTGAATGACTAATTTAAGTCTTTGACTTAAGATCCCAAGAAGATTTTTACACCACTAAACCTAAGCATTATAGGTAACAATAACAACAAAATACAGCAAAGAAAATTAACTTGCTGTAAGGTTCAGCTCCAAATGGGTGAAAAGCACTCAGAAGAAGGGCAAATAGTTTTCAATTGGGACATTTCTCAGTACAGATTCTTGGAGAAGCACTCTTATAGCTTTAAATCTAGCACATTAAGTCTTGTTACATCCGCAAACATCATTATTAATAAGACTTATGCAGCTCTGTAATTGTCTTCCTGATATCTTGGCTGATTTATTTTATTTTCCCATTGTGTCAAACAAGACAGCAGTATTACAAGTGTGACCTAAACATACATCCACAGGTGTGCCTCCAAATGTGACAGTTAATCAATTAGAAAATATAAATGTTTGATTTTGAAGACAATGATTAATGAATCTCTCATTACTGTGGCAATTAGCAAATAAAATAATTTTGGCCATCCCAACAGAGCCAAAATAAAAGAAGTTTGATCTGATTCAACTTAGGACAGTGAGGAGAAAAAAGAGTTGATGTGTGTTTTTATTAGTTGTATGTACATTTCTGGTTCTGATTTGCCAGCATTTGGCCAGCGCTACAAGCAACTAATCTACATAAAACAATATCTATAAGTTAGAACGAACCAGCTCAAGTCTAGACTTGAATCTAATTTAAAATCTGATTCCAAACTTGAAAATGGCTAATCACAGATGTTACCCATCAATTTGACTGGGCAATGTGCAAAACGTCTTTGTCTCTGTATGAACAGCTGATGTAAGTGAAGTGAAGTCAAAGTTTATAAGTGAAGTGAATTGTATAAAAAAATCTGATTCAGAGAGGCTCAGTATATCTGCATTCCACACTTTAAATAATCATTTGTAAAAAGTTTAAATTCACATATCCATTCCTTTTCACTTCCCAGTAATGTAATTTTTTTTTGATGATCTGTCATGAAAAAAAATACTGAAATTTGGGAATGTAATGTGACAAAATGTAAGGGGTTCATAACACTATAATGTTATGAACTGTGAGAGAAAGAATTGAAAATGTCTTCTCACTTAAAATATTAAAACTAATTTCCATTATCCGCCTTGCCTCTTGTAAATCATGTTCTTGATCATAATCAATTTGGCTAAATCAAATAAACATACAATTCAACTGTAAAAATCTAAATTATCCAAATTGTATCATAAAAAAAGAGAATGACTCACGTTGCCGACTCAATGGTTTCTTTGGTCAGATATATGTACCAATACCCTAAGTTGAAAAGGGCAAAGGTCAGGGGAAAGAGGATGCGGGCGTAGAGGTCAATCGGGCTTGTTCCAGCAAGCTGAGGGATTTGAGGAAAAGCCGAGCCCTGCTGGAGGAAAATGGGCACTGGGGGGATATCTGCAGCCTCGCTGCAGCTCACTGAGTGGTTTCTCCTCTTCAGGCCTTCTCGGTGGCTGCTGTCCATCTGAGAGGAAGGAGGCAGGACGATTAAATTGGTGAAAAGTTAAGTTTTTGGATATTAATAAGAGAAAAAAGTAGAAAACAAAAATGCACTTAACATGAGTTGAATTCTGCTAGTTAAATTCACGTATGTTAACAGTATTCAAGCATCTCTATTGAGCGCAGCAGGTAGTTGTCTAGAAATTCATTGGCTGGTTTCAAAATGATACAGGGAATATTTGGATTTGTAGTCTGTTCTCACACTAAAGCTATTTTTAAAACATCCAACCATGAGCTTTACACGTGAGACAGATCCCAGGAGGACTCTGTGGTGGCTTACTGTATTAGCATAAAACCTATAGCTCCACATGAAAGCACAAAACAGCAAATTTATGTTGTGAGGGATTCTTAATGGGGTCAATAATGGAATCAACATGATTTGGAAATGCACAGAAATGCTTATTTGTGTTCTGATTTGTATTCTACGCCTTGTTTTAAAGCTCTTGTGCAGTAAAAAAAAAACTTTGCACACTTTCCACCTTTTGTTACTCTGCAGATGTATACCAAGAATAAGTATAACACAAATATTTTAAATGAATTAACACCAAGTTCAGTCTGTAATCTTACAAATGTATACTATTTTTCTTTCTTAACAAGATTAAGGATTCCTGACTATTAATATAATTTGAGGAATGCAAAAAGCAACTTTAAAATTTTTGATTTATTTATTAAGGAATAACGTACGGTTATCCAATCCAAATCATAAAACCAAAAAATATATACATCCAGTGTTTGAACCTCCAGTTAACTTAAATGTTGTGAATTAATAAGCAACTTTAATCATTGATATCACATTGACTTTCCCAACAACAAAATGTTGGTGTATGCTATCTTCTGAATTTAAAGAAATTCATAAATTTAGATCTAAATAGAATTATTAGTAATCCCAAATCCAGTTATTATTAGTAAACATAAGTAATGTTGGCCATTCTAAATTACTTACAACAGGAAAAGATTGTATTTAGTATCAGACAGTAAGCAAAAACAGTTTTCTGTCTTTTAATACACTGTATGTAAATAAATTGTGTATTTGTGAAGGATGAATGCTTCAATTAATGACAGAAGGAACCACAATGTTCCTGCTGTCATTGTCTTCAGTGTTTTTGGATTCAGCTATAGGATATCTGTCGCTTTTAAACCTCACTGAAAACTAAACAAAGTCATCCATCTTTCAATGTCATGAAATTGAACTACTAACAGATATTGTGTCGTCATCGTCACTGCCAGTGGCCAGCACCTCCAGCCTGTCTTGTCTGGCTCTCTGTTCCTTCAGGCGGTTGGCCTGTAAGGTGGCAAAGTAGTTCACTGCTGCAAACTCAACAAGGGCGGAGGCCACGAAGGCGAAACACACAGCGATGAACCAGTCCATGGCTGTAGCATAAGCCACTTTGGGCAAAGACTGCCGAGCACTGATGCTCAAGGTGGTCATGGTCAGCACCGTGGTGATGCCTAAAGGAGAGGCAGCTATTTGTTAATCAAGCATGCATGAAACTTTATTGGCCACAGTGATTAGCAGACATTAATTGCATAATGCTGACAGGAAGGGTGCATACCAGCGACTGTACGTGCTGGAACAGACTCTTTGTTGATCCAAAAGGAAACCTGCGACAGCACGACTACCATGATGAGGGGGACATAGGTCTGTATGAGGTAGTAGCCGAGCTTTCTCTGGAGAAGGAAATGGACCACCTGCACAGAATAGTGACCTGGAAAATAAATGGGACATGTGAAGTTAGAAGTGCTCAATAAAGAGCAGAGTAGTTCATGCTAAATGTTCATTCATACGTATGGCTGCAGACTGAAAGCACTCAACTCTGTTCTCTTGTAAAAACGAATCTTCTGAACCTTAAAACCTCGTTGTATTTAACAAAACTTTAAGACTCATTTGGTCTCTTATTCAAAGGTCTTGCATCTTGTATGAAGGGTGAAAGAAGAAGAGTAATCTCCTCACTGATAGGATGTGTTACCTGTGTTTGACCTCATTATCTCACTGGACAAGATCTGTCCAACCAGATCGTACTGCAGAAGACTTATTGACTCTTTGGGACAATCGACAGAGCCTGCTAATCCTTTCCTCCAGGTGAAAATAATTTCACTGTTGGTGTACGCATCTAAAAGAAAAACATGTTCATTCAATCAAGGGTAATCTCTAAAACTGTGGCAACTAAATGATGTTTGCTCTGCTGAGAACATCTGCTGTACTCACAGCTCCCAAACCTGAGAGGACAGGCGTGGCCATCCATGGGGAAAGCCATGAGGTTCATTGGACACTCTGCACTGATTGTTAGTCTATAAGCAGAATACAAACACAAAAGATTCAATTCCCATTGTTTTCTACTGAAATATGCTGCTACTTTGTTGTAATATATTTAATTCAACTTCAAGTACAGATATCTTGAAAACAAAATAACACCTCATGGTGTAGAGGACAGTCCCATTCTGCATTATACGGAAGAGCTTGTTGGGTGTGGTCATATTATGGGAAATGGACTTCTTTGAATTTCTAAAAAAGGTGTCTGGTGTCCAAATCTTGTCCACCATACGGTTGTTAAGACGCAATATTTCAATGGGGCCCTCAAACTTCAGCCGCTCATCGACCCACATCTGACGGAAGAACATGTCCATGGTGTATTCCTGACCAAAAACACATTAGTGGACAAAAACAGATTTTTTAATGACCCGTAAACCATGGCTTTATTCTATAATGTGCATATTTAACACCAGAGAGAGCTTTCAATATGCAGTGAAAGGTGAGGGGAGATAATGAGCAATGATGGATGCCACTCATCCCACATAATCATGAATCAATCCATTCGGTCATTCTTGCTGTCTGACATGTTGTCATATTGATTTCAAGGCCCTCAATAATGGAGTTATGGGGCTAGTCAGACAAATTAAAGCTTATTAGATGGTCACATGGCAGATAGTCACTGAAGCGCTCTAACAGTCTGCACATATTCAGTACTGAGCAGACGTCTTGAGTCATCATTCATTTATTTAGATTTTGCTTCAGAGAAAACAACACTTCTTGTGATGTAATAAAGTTGTGTGGATGGATATGTGTCCAGACGTTCTAAAGGTCTTTTTAAGTTTTGCTTGGGACTTTGACCATTTTATTTAAACCTGAACATTTTTATAGGAATGTTTTTATCTGTGAAACTCATGTTGCGTGTACAAATTCCACACAAGTAAGAATCAATTGGACCTTTCTATCTTTACAGCTTTAAAAATACTGCATGCAAAGTCCAACTCATATAATCACTCTAGAGTTTTAATTAAACATAGTTAATTATTTTTGGGAAACATACTCTGACCACCTCCATCAACAAATTCAAATTTTAATTTGTTCATAATTTCTGTAGCTACAGGAAATATCTTTGGGCGATCACCGTTGTATTATAATTTGTACAAGAAAAATGCAAAATGTAGTATTCAAAACAAATATTTTTGCAAGGCATATCTTACCATCTCAACATCTGAAACAGGCCCAAAACTGGTAACAAAGATGTCTGTTTTCACCTCTGTAATACCACCTACAACAATGATAGACAAACTACCAATGTATTATCCATAAAAGGCATAACACAGTAACTGGGGTATATGTTATATTTTTCAGATTACAAAAACAAGTTTTGTAATTACCTCCTGAACCGGGTCGCAGTCTGTTGTCATAACCATCCAAAAGTCTATCCAAAATGCGAGTGATGTTGTCTGAGTAAACTTTTTCACCTCCTTGTGCATTAGCTGCGCTGCATAGACATAGAGATAGTTACACCTTAAGACTTAAATTCCCTTGTAACAATTTTAAATTCAAGACTCACCTAATCAAGCAGATTAGAGCAGCCACAGATAAAGGGGAAGCAGCCATCTTCAGAAACAATTATCAGTTTTTTCAGTAATTTTCTAACCATCAATAAAATATATGTAAGAGAGGTTCTCTTTTCTGTGTTGCTCCAGCGTCTGCTTAAGAATAGTAGGCAGTGAGACGGGAACAGTAATCTAATTAACAGATTAGTAAATCCACTCCGTTTTTAGACAAACTGTGGATTCGCTTTATAACTGTTGAGAGTAAATTACAGCATCATCTAAATAAAAACTAAACACCTCAATTCAAGTCCAACTAACAGATTTCAAAGGTTATTGAGAGCGTTCTGGTAATGATGCTTCGGGAAACATAAACGTACTTGCAGTTCGTGCAGTCGGACAGCAGGTGGTACTGCAGGTAAACATGAAATAAATACATAAATACACTCAACCGGAAACAGATGGGGAGTTGAAGTTTGTTGTGATTCCGGATAAAAAGACCCGCACTGGTGACCAGTATAACCAGTAAGCGTTGGCAGGCGCTGTGAAGCGGCAGTATGTCAGTCCACTTTGAGGAGAGGAGCGGGGTTGTCCCGTGTAAAACGCCGTGGGGGTCCTGGTACCAGACCATGGAGGAGGTCTTCATCGAAGTCCATGTGCCAGCAGGGACTTCTGCTAAAGAGGTGAAGTGCCGCTTAGGAAGCAGAGACATCGAGCTGCAGGTCAGAGGGAAGGAAATATTCAAGGTAAGAAGCGAGATATTCGTCTCAGAGAGTTTTCTTCTTCAGTTGTTTTATACATACAGGTTTAGAACCATCCGAATACACATCTGGGACTGAAGATACAGAAGTACACAAGAATGGACCATAAATAAATGTAAAAAATGCCAATAATACAAAAAGAAAACCATGTAACAAAAAAAAAAAAAAATGTCAACAAAATAACCTTAAAATGAATAAAACTTTTAGGGCCATGCAGTTCTTGTTTAAATTCAAGCAAAAAGAAATCCTTAGACACATGCCAGTAAAGGGAGTAGAGTGTTAAATCTGACCCCAGTGACTGCAAGTACAGCAAAGTTCAATATTTTTTGTCACTCATTTCACAAACTGAAACTCGTAGATTCGTTTCGCATAGAGTGAATTATTTCAAGTCTTTACTTTTAATTTTGATGATTATTACCTACTGAAAATTTTAATATTCTGAAAAGGTTATAGCGTACTAATAGAAGGTTGAGTGGAAGGATAAAGTGTGGTAGAGAAAGGTGATGGCCGTAACCTGGAAAAGCTTGTCAAGTAAAATCCATTCAAGGATTTCTGGGAGTTTCACAAGAAGTGGAATTACTTTTAAGATGCCTGACATTTCTGTTTAAAACACCTTTTATTGAACTTTTTGTAATATTCTAATTTTCTGAAGTACTGACTTTAAATTTGTATTATCTCTAAGCCATGATTGTCAAAATTACAGCAAATTTTTAAAAAAAGTCATCTTATGTGTATTGTATAAGGAAGGACAAATAGTTTTCTATTTTTTGTTAGCCCTTTATCTACATGTTTCACATGATTTATGTAAACAGTTTAAATGTTTCTATTTATTCTTGTAGTAACTTGTTACAACCATCCATTAGTCCTAATGTCATATTAGTTTTGATTGCTGCATGAAAACATAACGTATGTGTGTTTCTACATCCTACCAGGGAAGGTTGTTTGACATGACCGTGTCTGACGAGGCCACATGGACGCTGGGTGAGCTGCAAACGCCTCAAAACCTTCACCAACTCCACCTGAAGTTAACGTTTAAAACCATCTGTCCATCCTGGTTTCTCTTCTTTTCTTTTCAGAGGACAAATGTCTAATTCGGATTGTCCTGATGAAGACGAATAGGGAAGCAGGGAACTGCTGGACTTCACTGCTGGAGGGCGAGTACTGTGCGAATGCCTGGGTCCAGGACCAGATGCAGAGGAAGCTCACGCTGGAGCGGTTCCAGAGAGAGGTCAGTTAGACCCAAAACCGCTGAGACACTCGCAGGGTGCTGCCAGGACAGTGCAAAGGGGAGACACAACTTTAAGTAAAGCATTTTTTTTTATGAGTGAAAGAAAACACTTGAATCATAACATAAAGATTAACTACAGTTTATACAAGATTATTGCAACGAATAATAGTGTCTTGCAAAGGTATTTGTACTTTTCTTTTTTTTTTATTACCCTACTCCATCCTCAAGTCTCACTGAGATCTTATGTGGTATCAGTGCATCCTTAAAAACTTTAGTAATCCTAAAAGTTTCTTTCCAATTCAGATTCTAACACTGACCTGGTCTATCACAAGAGATCCAATAGAAATATGTTGGATTTTGTGGTTCTAAAGTGGAATAAACATGGTGTAGCAGCTTTTAGATTTTTAGGTACAGATTACACACAATATTTTTTTAAGAAAACCATATGTCTGGAAAAGTTGTCAGAAATAACCTTAAAGTGGAGAAAGATTTCTTGTTTAAATTGAAGCAAAAAAAAAAAAGTTGCCAAAAATAACCATGCTGTATGTACATCCTTGTTAGCCACAATGCTTTAATCAAGAAAAGGCTAGATGGATGAAGGTTCAATGGGTTACAGCATCTTATATTGTAACCCAGTGTAAATTTCAATTTACACTGGGTTTGCTTATTGAAAAAGCTAAGTTGTTGCCAACAATCGTATGATTCTGAGATATTTTTAGGAAAGAGCAAAAGCACTTTTGAATCCTAAGTACTACTTCAACATTAAAATCTCTATATACACTATATAAACTGTTAATGGTTTAAAATGTATTCACTTAAACCAACAACTGTATGTGATTTGCTTTTTTTAATTTGTCTAGAATCCTGGATTTGACTTCAGCGGAGCAGAGATTTCTGGAAACTTTGCTGGCGGAGGTCCAGATTTTTCCAGCTTACAACAGTGACAGTCTCCTCTCTCCTGACTTCCAGCAGTGGATGTACTTTTTTTTTTTTTTTCCCTTTTGAGAATTGGTTCCATCCAGATTGACCATAATGTGGAAAAGTTAAGACTCTTCACAGCAGTGTCTCCTTCTGTATTGCCTCAGTCACCGGGAACTTTTTGTAGACCTTGTTTGACAAGTCGTGTTGCTCATTATACAAGGTGAAGAATCAAATCTACTTGTAAAAACTGTGTTGTTGCCTTTTAATAATGAAAATACACTCAAGTGTAGCTTTTCAATAAATTTTTATTGAAAGGTGCACAAACATAAGATCAGATTGTGTATCTCTTTGACCGTTTTGAACTTCAGAACACGTTTTATTTCTCCTCACTAATAAAATGTACTACACTGGGAAATTGGTAAAGAAAATGCAAAACAAGTTCCAACCTACATTTCCATGGCAGTGCCCACTTTTCTTCAACTATAACCAATCGAGTGATACTGTGGAGGCTTTGTGTGTCCACATAACTGATAGGATCGCCACCAGCTTCACTTTGCTGGTTAAAAACCAGACTTCCCTCGCCAAAAAAACAAAACAAAAAAAGTCATCACCTTGGGTAGGAGTGTGCATTCAGGACAGCTTAGCAACCTAGGGTGAGAGTTAAGGATTTTGGGCCCGATTTCTTGGTTCCATTTTTGCTGATCACAAAATCCTTCTCCCTCCTCTTCCACATGGTGGACTGAGGACCTAGGTGGTTCAATACTTTTAGCTTAAAACCAGCAACCCATATCACAATCATTGAGGTATGGATTAAAACAAGAACATACTGTACACCTGTGCAGGTAACTCAACTAGGAAAGTATAACTTAACAGGATGGGGGGTGGATTGGCTGTTCTGACAAAGCAGTATTCCTTGTTATTGGGAAAGGAAAAAAAAAAAAAAGTTTTCTAAAGGTTTCATATTTTCCTTAAAGAAATTCATTATCAATAATGAAGATCTGCAAGGAAAATTAAGTGGACGACCATACGGCAGGAATTTCTCCCTGCGTGTAAAGCCGTCCATGCACCTGCTTTTCAACAGGCTGATTCAGGTATGGTGGGAAGATGAGTGATCTTGTAGTAGCTGTGCTTCAGCTGGCGCGCGGTTCTTCCTGAGATGGTCCAGCGGAGTCTCTGGCTGTTCGGTCTGGAGCATTTGGTGTTGGCGTATTCAACCAGGCATTTCCCGACCAGCTCTCTAACACACACCAGGTCTCCGTCTCTCGCCTACACACAAACACACCAGAAATCAGTACACATGAGGGCATACTGTGTTACTGAGCAACACTAGATTTATTATTTCCAGTAGAACTCACATTCAGCAGGTGCTGCAGATTTTTCAGGGCCTCAGGTATTTGGTTCATGTGTTCAGGGTCGTGTTCTTCCTGGGCCTCAAAGCACAGCAGAGCCAGAGCAAGAAGAGACGGCTGTGGAGAAAAAAAAAGAAATACATGGAGATGTTTTCACAGGGTTGCTACACGTCCCCCCCCCACCCACCAAGTTCTAATTCCAAGAATTAAGACTTCTTAGTCCTTTACATCTGTTTTAAAATATAAACATTATGTGCATTTATTAGAGATGTCTGTTCAGAGGGAAGGGTTTGCATTTGGTACCAGAGAAGAACTAGAGACAGGATGGACAAAAATAAATGAAAGAAAATAAGAATGTACACAGTAGAGAGATGGAACGATGGGCGCACTGTTTAGACAATGGATCTGCAACAAAGTCTGGAAATACAAGTATTTTTCCTACTCTTACTTAAATTCTTACTTAAACAAATGTGAAAAACGCAGAAATCAAATTCCAGGTTTTTTCAGTAAAGACCTGATGCTCATCAAATAAATGCTAATAAACAAATGTTAGATAAAAACAGCAGAGACTATTCAGTCTGTTCAAACAGAACCAAAGCCAACATTTAACCAACTCTGAAACCTAAATCTTAAGAGTGAAACATGTTTAATGTGTCATCCATTTTTCAACGGCAGAAATTGTAGATTTTCTTAACTCTACAAACAAGCCACCCACATAAAGATATTACTACAGGAAGCTACTTGCTAACAATAGAACGTCCTTTATAATCCTGTAAATAATTGAGACCAGGAAATGTGGACATCCATTTTGAGCCTACCTTGATTTTGGAGAAGATGAAGGAGCAGTGACAGGCTTTGAGCTGCGCCTCCAGTGTCTCAATGCTCAGTATCTCCCTGCTGGGAAAATAAATCAGCATTAAAACACATTAAAAATCCGCATGCAAGAACAAACTGTCAACTGAATGGGTGGATTAAAGGTAGATAAACAAGAAATGCATGATCCTAAAAATCTTTCTTCAATAAAACAAACAAAGTGCTTGCCAAGAGTGAATCTGGGTTACCTAAATTACGTAAGCCATCAAATGTGAATATTATGATTCAGATACATAATTACCAGTGACAAGGCTTTCCCAAAACAAATTTACATGAATAAAATGTTTTAAAAGCTTCATTCTGGTTCGCTTTCTTGGAGCTATAAACACATGCAAATTTATGGTGAAAACTGTTTTAAATTTAGATCTTTTATGGCGACAAACAGTCGCCATAAAAGTAGTTTTGAGTCCAACAGAAATTTTAAGCAATGCAAGATTTTTACCCAGATTTATGCAAAGCAGATGTTCAAAGCCTTCATATGATTTTTACTATTGCTTTACAAATTGCTTTGATGCCGTTTATACTTTTAAAACAGAAATGAATAGTCACTTACAGTTTTGATGCATTTAATGAAAAGAAAATCTGATTGTCAAGTATTTGAGTGAACAAAAAAAAAATAGAGGAAAAAAAAAAAGGGGGGGGGGGGCAATTTCAATCACTGTCAAACTTAATGCTCTTTCATTACACAACAAGCTGTTAAGGATAATGCGACTATTTGTTCTAACCTCTCGGCGTCGAGCTGCTCCTGGATGTGGCTGTGAAACAGACGGAGGAAGTGCAGCGCCGTGGGGGCCTTCACTTTCCAGTAGAGCTTTTCCATGATGATCTTCTCCATCCTCATCATGTCAGACACCGTAAAGCGATTCTGACTAATGCGGATTAGATCGCTGGCCAGGGGCACGTTCTTCTCATCTTCTGAGGACTTCACAGCTATGTAGAAGCAGCACAGGCCCACACATGACAGGTGCTTTGGTTGAATCTGTAGGTAACAAGCAGTGACCTCTTTAGGACAAAACTACTTAGTGGATTTAGTGGGACTAATAATTAGAGATGCCTCAGGAAACTGTCTTTGATTAGTTCTTACTTTTTACCTTACGAAAACAATAATTACTACAAAATTACAATAGGTGCATCTCTACTAGTAACACGACATGCCACAACAGTGTTGATGTATTCACAAACCTTCATTACGGAGAGGAATCGATCGAGCAAGCTGACCGCCAGCGAGAACGTCTCTGAGCTGAAGCCAAAGAACCTGCAGAGATAAAGCAGGTCCTTCACCTCCAGCTCTCTCAGCCTGGTGGTCATCCTGAGGCCGTTGTCCTGGGCAGTCTCTATGAGCCTCAAGCCAGTGAGCTTGGGTTGGTATCGGCCCTCCAGATCCATCAGGCCCTTCACTTTTACTGCAAAGGCCTGTGCTCCAGTTACTGTGTCAATCATCTAGACAGAAAAAAAAAAAAAATTAAGTAAAACAAAACTGAATGATGGAGACAAAAATTAACTCTGAATCCTGACACTGAACACCCCACAGGCAGGTCATGAAGCCCAGGTTTTCTCCAAAGTTTTTATTTTGAAGTGGACCAAATAATTCCAGATACCTTTTTCTGTATCAAAAGGCAAAATATACGTCAATGTGACAGTCTGTTGATTCTCTTATTAGATAATGTAATGAAAAGAAGATTCGGTTTATTTATAGGTACTTTACAACTAAAGGTCAATTCAATGATACGTAAAGTTCGATTGGTTTTACTTAAACAATGCATTCGACTTGCTTATTATTAAAATTGATTTTAAAAAGTTTTTAAACCCTGCAGATTGCATCCAGATAAGGTCCCACTTTTACAGACAGTTTAGGAACTTAGGCTCATGGATTAAAATATGTAAACAACTCAGATTAAGCTTTTTCAAGAGATTTGACTGATTAAAAATAGCAGTAATTACAACAACTACCGTTAAAAAGAACTACCAAATAACGTTAATAAATACAAATGAACCAAATTAGAGATTTGGTCTGACACGGGACACCTAAAGGGGAGCTGCTTCCATATTTGTAAGTAATCCAGTAGCAAGTCTCCCCCTAAACTGGACTTAACAGGTCTAGAAAATAGGTAATATTACACGGATAAATATCTACGATGTGTGAAAACATATTTTTCAATAAGGGTTTAGTTGAACCCACGTCCTTTTAAGTATCTAAACCTGCATTACTCTCATAGTTTTTACACATTTTGACTATTTGGCCAGGGATCGGGCCTTGTTGGGGCAGCTCCTGCGTCATGTCAGGACATGTCCCTGCCGCACACACCAACGGAGATTGAATGCCGTTACAGATCCAACTCAGGGCAACACACAGCTCAAAACACAAAATACGACTCCAGACTTAAGTATAAGGCACCAACAACATTACTGAGATGGATATTACAAACTTTAAGGCAGGGAAAATGGTGAACTAGAAATCATACGGAACCGATTGTTGGCTACCATGGCTAAGCTAGCTACAAATCATGTTCGGTGGCGTTATTATTCGGACTAAAATAAGAAAAAAGCTGAACGGTTTGCGACTAAAACTTAGCAAGGATAGTTTCAATAATATACATAAAAAAGAAAATGTTAGTTTACTTACCTTGAGTGGTTGTTTTTAATATCTTGAACTAAAAGAAAAAAATCTTCACACGCTCTTACAAAGCGAGTGTAAAAAGTTACAAAACGCACAAAAGTGTAAGTATGAACTTTCAAGAAAGAAAGTTTTAAGCATAGGTAAATTTCTGCCTATGCACACCCCCTACCCTTGGCGTAAGGCGACGGGGAAAAGGACAGTTTAGGTAAATAAGGTGGAATAAAACCACACCATACCCACACATTCTGAGTTTTCATTGGCTGGTTACTAACGTCATTTGTTTTGATTGGACAGGTTACCAGTCACTCTAAACTAAGCCCCGCCCCTTATTGACTTCAATACCAATCACATTTGAATGAAGCCTGACCGAAAGAACCCAGCTCTATCTTGTACTTATTAGGCTATGAGGACCAATATTTACGAGATTAATGTGAACTTTATCAATCATATATGACAAGAAGCAACAAAGCCTTTATAGTATGAATTGGTCTTTTTTGTAATTTTGATTTATTTAGACTATCAAAGTTTCTGAAGTTCCTGCACATAAGTAAACAATCTTTTTTAAAAGATTAAAAATTATTCGAAAATACAAATTAAGGAGAATTTATTTCCGGAAGCGCCTGAAAATATATTGTATAAACATTTATATTAGGCCAACCTAAAAGGAACGATTTTTTTTTTTTTCCCGATTTACCCGGAAATATAGGGTACTGCGGTTTCCAGAACAATCTGGAAGGAGTCAGGAGAAGCCAGATTTTGTACTTTTCACTGCTCATTTTAATCAGAAATCACAATTATTTGAAGAAGCGAATGCATTTCAAAAGAAAAAACGTTATTATATCACACTTCTAATCTGGAAGTGAACAAGCCAACACAAATCTGGCATCAGGATTTATTGACATTAGGGGATTTTAATCCTGCATTTATTCAAATCCAGTCTTTTTATGTTATAACAGCATATTCAACTTTTGTAGTTTAAATTGTTACATACCACATGTACATCTTTAAGAAATTATATAAGAATATATATGTTTGAATAGCAAGACACCATTCATTGTTTTAAATATATCAATATAGTTTCTGAACTACAGTTCATTTAAAGTGCTTCTAAATCATAACATGACTACTAACAAGATGTCCTTTGACAGCATTAGCAATAATGAGGGTATTATATATTTCACAGTGAATTTTTTAACATTCCATTTACAAGCAATACAAGGCAAGTACAGGATGATTACACATTAAATGTGTCTTGCGAAAATGTTCAGTTTTCAAAATGTTGTCATGTTACAACCACAAACTTAAAATAAAATTTTATGTGATAGATCAACACAAAATAGCACACGATTCTAAAGTTTAAGGAAAGTGATACATGGTTTCAGAGTTTTATAAAATATAAAAGTGTTGCATGTGTTTCTTTACTCTAGAATTTCTTAATAAAATTCACTGCAACCAATTTCTTCAGAAGTCATGGTTATCTAAAGAGTCCGACCCATGTCTAACACCATCTCACTGTATATGGTACACCGATGCTTGAATTTTTAGAGAACATTAGTTAATAACAAAGGTCCTTTTGCAGACAGAGGAACACAGCAGACAGGACGTTTTATGTCCAATCTGACTGAATTTGAACAGGTTTAAAATTTTAGATCTTCAAAGAAGCCATACCACATAATACTCATGGCTGCGATAGCAGCACAAAGCTACTTTAGAACGTATTGGATAGCAGCACAAAGCTACTTTAGAACGTATTGACCTTAAAATGGCTAAATACAGATGCACACCACAGATATTGATTTGCAAAAGAAATAAAATTTGAAAACCATGTGTGATTTCCATTCCACTGCACAACCATATACTACTTTGCATTGCTCTTTCATATAATATAATAGCATAATAAAAGATACAGAAGTTAGTGGCTGTAGCATAATAAATGTTTGGAAAAAATTCAAGAAGTATGAACACTTTTGCAAGGCACTGCAGTACAAAAACACATTTTGGTGAAGCAGACGTCTTAGTACTTGCAGGAACCAAGTTCAGGAGCCATGCAGAGACAATGCCACAGCACGTTGTTTAAAAGTGTGCAGATAAAGTTGTAGATGACGTTGAAGACATCAGATTGACTCACCTTGAAGCTTGTTTTAGTTCTATAAAATCTTTATTAAACATTGTAAAAATAAAAACACTTGATTGTTAGTCTGATGTTCTCATGCGGTAGAAAGTCTTCTAATTCAGGTTCCTTCCTGAGCTTAAGGAACATGCAGAGGGGAGACTGAAGAAACTACAAATGGAAAGACAAAACAACATTATTTATTTTAAATTACAAAACAACATTCTTTCTGAGTTTTTAGTAACAGATAAAAAAAACAAGCTCCTTGTTATTATGTTCAGTGAAAACAAGAGTCAGAGAGGGAGCATAAAGTGGCTGTTTTTTACATGAGCATCATGAGTGAAGACAATGGATGATTTGAAATGCTTTAATCATTAGAAACCAATGAGAAAGACAATGAGATGATGATGAGATAGAAGTTCAAGACAATCTGTAATCCTCTGTTTCTGTTTCACTTTGATTATGAACCTTGGTTTCCAAAACACGGCACTCTGCTCTTTATGATAATCCATACGATTAAATAAATGAAAAAAATCTAAATGTTAACAATAAACAATTGCTCTCAATATTTCTAGAAAAGTGACAGAAGCAGGAATTATGTCATCTTTCAAAGTTCTCCAGGTTTCTCACTGAGAACAAGAGATTAATAACAGAGCTGGAGGTAAAAACACACAGTCATAGTAAGAATATAAAAAAATTATTTTATATGTTATAAAAATCATCCATACATGTTATATTAGAGTTAACATTAAGATCCAGTCAGTTACACGGAGCAACATTTTGATAAAGAAGAATATTACAGCTTCTAGCCCACATATTATTATTATTATTATTATTATTATTATTATTATTATTATTATTATTATTATTATTATTATTATTATTATTATTACTGCAGATAGAAAAAAGTCTGTTTTCCCTAAGATGATGGTAGCTGAATTTTGCCTGGATGTTCTCACCTTTATGTCAACTAAGAGAAAAAAAGAACAAAGAGGAAAAAAAATCCCAAAATAAAAATATTAAGTTTAGCATTAATTAAAAATAAAAACCCATAACAGCATTAATCAAACTGAAAAGCAGCAAAGTTTAGGCTTAAACGTCTTGAGATTTTCTGCTGAATTATTAATATACTTACCATATACAATGTTTTCCATAGTCATTCGTGTTTCATCTAAAAATGTGGGAAAAGCTTTAAAATATCTCAGATGTCATTGCAGAAATGTAACATCAAACTGAAGTATTCTGGATTTTCTGTGTGTGTTTTTTTCAGTCTAAGAGTTTGTTGTTGAAGTTTATCATCTTGAAAAAGCTTATAGTCATAACACCATCATTGAGCAATAAGGCATAGTAGTCTTAGAAAACGTAAATTTATTAATTTCAAGAAGATAATGAATCATTTTCATAAAAACATTGACTTATTAATATGGCTTTTGAAAAATCTGAATCTTGGACATTGTGTTTTCATTTCATTTTCCACCCACTGCTTCTGTTTACAAACCTTATTGATAGATTTGTTGTTGTTGTTGTTGTTGTTTGGCACATTCCAGTCTCTAGTATCTGCATTTTGTGCATTAATAATTCACCCTGGCATGTAATGTTTCCACCTGAGAAAATGATGCCAGCTCCATGTAGGATGTCTGGGTGTCATCTGTGCTGCACATGGCGTGAGCACTGCTGAGACAAGTCAAATGTAAACACAAGTGCCCTTGCCTGAGAGACAGTCTGGCAGGTCGGCCTGCGGAGACAGAAGCATCAGGCTGTGTCATGCAAGCTGTGACCCTTCCTACAGTGTCTGCATACCGTGTCAGTCTAAATATGTCCCTGGATCACTTTATGAGTCAAAATGGCCTCCAGGAGGATAGCATGGTAGCTTTATTCCCCCCCCCTTCCAATTAGGTCAGTGTGGACGAGCCTAGCCAGTATGCATTGTATGTATGCCTTGCAAAATAATTATGTGAAATTCAGCAAACAGCTTAAGGAATTGTGTTAATGTCACAGTATGATGGCATCAAGTGACACGCTAAAAGTCATAACATACAGCGCTGTGCAAAAAATGCTATTTTCTATTGTAACTAGAACTGAACTAAGCTAAAATATCATGTTTAAAGATCACACAAAGTATCAGATTCATTGGAAGCAAATCATAAAGATGAGTAATGAATCGGGACTTTTAACAGATATTCCAATTTTAATTTGTACTAAATAAAAACAGACTCACTTTTTTTTGTCCTTTTCCTTCTTGAGCGGCTGTTGTGAACATCCCTGCAGCGCTTGTCCCATCAGCGTTTCAGCTGCTATCTTCCTCCTGTTGAAGGCATTCATCTCTTCTTCCAGTTCTCGCCTTTTCTCCTCCAGATTCCTCTTTTCTTCCTGGTGCATGCGCTTCAGCACTTCGAATCTCTCGTGAAGCTGAAGAACAGAAAAACAGAAAGCTCAATATGAGACACATCCAGCTCCTTCATTTATTTGTGATGTGTCTTGTTACATGTTCGTTCCTCACCTCTTTTTCTTTTTCTTTCAGCTCGGCTTCCGTTTCCTTCACTTTGTTAACAAACATCTGTCTCATTGATTCCTCTCTGTGCTGCAGCTCTTTGAGAAACTCCCTTCTTTTGGCCTCATACATCTCCTGCAGGCTGGAGAACACAAACAGTCTATGAACAAGGTGTGACGCTGTGAACCAGCTGTAGTAGCAGTTTCTGATTTAATACTCAGCTTAGTTAGCTCATTGTAATGAAAGAAGTCATTTACAGTAATGTAAAAAGTAGTTTCTTCTGTTTTTGTTGTTTTTATGCCCACCTTGGCAATTTTCAGGTGATCAAACTAATCTTAGTAGCATACAAATAGCTGAGTAAAAACAAAATGCAGTTAGTGACAGTGATTTCATGTACTGCTGCTTTTGGAGGCTAAAGTATTAAAAACATTGACCTAATCTAAATGGACTGAACTTATATAGGGCTTTTTCCTATCATTTTTGACCACTCAAAGCGCTTTACACTAGAGTCACATTCACCCATTTGTTCTCACATTCATACACCGATACGCAGATCGATAGGCAATTTGGGGTTAAGTGCCTTGCCCAAGGGCAAATCGACATGAGGAAGCTGGAATTAAACCTACAACCTTCCTATCACAAGACAACTACTCTTCCCACAGAGCCACAGTCGCCATCCTCAATGTTGAGAGATGAATCAATCTGAGTCAACATATTATGAGTCAACATTTTGACTCAAAGTGATCTAAAGAAACTGAAGAGAATTTACTGACATTCATCAAAAGATTACAAAGTCCTTTTCGAGACTTTATGACTCCAATGATCCACAGTGAGAAGAATCATCTCTCAACATTGAGAAAACAAGAAACAGGAACGGCCTGCCCACCAAAATAACTTCAAGAGTCCAACAGGAGCCTCAATTGTCTCAGTCAAGTGATTGACTGACGTGTGACAAAGGACTGCTTGATGATTCTCAAGGCTTTTGAGAAAATATTCAAAAGCCTTGAATGAAACGAACACAGAAATTCAGGATATGAAAATGATACTTTTCAAACATACAGGTTCCTGAAGAACCTGTATGACTTGCAGAAAATCTGCAAAGAGAATGTCCATACATCCATTCTTGAACTTAAATTCAAATATACTTAGGTTATCCAGAAGGGAAATGATCCAAAGCACAGATTTGTAAATCTACCTTTGAATGACACAAAACAACAACATTTAAATTTAAAATTTTAGACTGGCCTCATCAAAGTTTGAAAATAAATCCAACTGAGATGCTGTAGGATGACTTCAAGCAGACCATGTTTGAAGACCTTCCGTACATATAAAATAAAACAATTTTGCAAAGAATGGGTCAAGATTTTTCAAACATTCTTGTAAAAGTCTCACTGAAAGCTATTGCAAAGTTGTCACCAGGGGTGAAGAAGCTGTTTTATCACAAATTGCTATGTTGGTTTGACAGCTTTTTAATAAAGCCTTATCTTTTATTGAAATTAAAATTTTGCTTTGATGATGTTAAATATTTGAATTTCACAAATAAAAAGCAAAAACAAAAGAAATCTGAAGAAGGGCAAATACTTTTTCACAGAACCCCTTAATGAATCTACTGAGGGTTCAACCAATGCAGCCTGATGTCGAGTTGTGAATGAAAACAAAGATGTGGAGGCACAACGCTTTTTTGTCTAACATGGCAATAAATCTAAATAACGGACTTTAAAACATGTACGCCTAACTGGCATTAACATTTTGTTTGTGAGATAGAGATAAATCAGTGGGATTATGCAGCATATGGATGGATTTTCATGACGTGGAATAAATCAGATGCTATTTTCTAACACATTCCCCTCGGTAAAATACTCTGAAGTTCCCTCATTTCACCTGAACGACTGGCTGTCAGGGTCAGTGTCCTTGAAGCCCATCTCTTGCAGCTTGCAGCGGCGATAGAGTTCGTAGTGACGAGAGTGTGTTTGCTCCCGGAGATCATCCATGTTAACACGCAGAAGCATCTCTCTCAGATGAACAAAGTCACAGTGCTCTTCATTTTCCACTGAACAAACAAGAAAGAACCGTGCTGGCTGCTCAATTTTTAAAAACTGCAAACATTCCTCTATCTGATACACAGATTGTGACAAGATTTTGTTGTATAATAACAGCAGAATCACCCTGTACAGCTCCCCAGGGGTACGACCTTGCTTTCACCATTCTGTTCCCTATTTTAACATCCTCCATGCTTCCAATGACAGCAAAGGGAAGGCGAGCCTGTAACACAGAGAGAGAAAGAGAAGACCTTTAAAATCTGTAAATATTTATCACAGTAGAGTTGGTGTGATGCTAAAAATACGCTAGGCACAAACAGTCTAATGTAGTTGACTAAGTGTTAACACAGTTCCACTCGTACGCTACTATTGACTAAGCTGTACATTCAGAAACAAATCTCTGAATTTATGCTACAGACCAGGTAAATCGTAGAAATGTTCTAAAGGCAAACACAATCCATTGTAAAAAGGTACGTCATTAACCGTTGCTCCCACATGAGGGCAGTGTTAGGAAAACATGGAATAGTCTGATGGGCTCCTCGAAACTGTAAAACTGCTGCTGGTGGTCATAAGCATTTGCTCTGGAGTGGACTAAAAAAATATAAAAATAAACAACAAATATTTAAAATCTAAATTCAGAGAATATTTGTAGCAAAATGAGACCTTCAGATTATACTGAATTAAAGAAAAAAAAAGCTGAACTTGTGTAACTCTTGCAGGTTTTAAAGCATGAAAGTTTTTTGTTTCCAATGTTACATTGTTACCTTTTGGTTAAACTTCAATAAGTTGAGTACTTTTGCAAGGCAACATAACCTTTGTACTGCTGAGTAAGCTTGTCTTTAGAATTAGTTTCTTAATGTTTGTAATGGCAGTAAAATGCAGCATCATGATACTTGTGCATTTAATTATATAGTCTCATTTGTGCCTGTTAAATGCTTAAAAATGCTATTTAATTTATGGACAATAAGATAGAGGCAACATATTTTTGCCAATTCATATTCAATGTTTAACAAGGCTCTAAACATCACAAAAATCAGGACAAGTCTTAGGAATCATCCTTTTTATCAGCATCCAAAAATAATAGATTATTAGGTCAACTAAAGCTACTATGTAATCAGTTCTTAGTAAAAATGTGTTCACTCATTTTACTAAATATCCAAAATAAGATTGAAAAGTGAAAAATATTGTTCACTGTACAAATATTTCCCTAAAATGAAACAAGTCACATGTGCTGTACCAGGTGAGTCCATGTTTCTAAGACTCACATTTAAGGAAGAGTTTATCTCTCCAACTTCCTCATCCTCGTTCGGAAACTGATATATCTGCACTCCGTAGCTCTGCAGCTCATCCATGATCTTCTTCTTTAAGTTTCCCAGGTCGGTCTTTGACATGATGTCTGCCTTTGCAATAACGGGAATGATGTTGACCTGATCAGAGAAACCACAAGATGAGCCTCAAAAAGGAGCTGAGGAAACATTCTGGAATGGGCTTTCATTGTCTCACCTTGCTGTCCAGCTTCTTCATCGTAACCAGATCAAGAGATTTAAGGGTGTGCCCGGTGGGAGCAATGAAATACAGGCAGATGTGGATTCTGGTGTCGTCGTAGTTGGAGAAGGAACGTTTTATTTTTAGCTCCTCTTCCAGATATTTCTCAAACTGGGCTTCGATGTAGTCAAGAATGGGTTTGCAGCTGCAAAACCAGATATAAAAACATCAACTAGATATTTTGTAAGTTTTAAGCAGATTTCTTATGCTTTCTTATTGATATATTAGTTTCCAGGGTAAAATTTCTGTTGTCTGCCAAAAATGTCAGACGTTTCTACTTCCTGCTGTCTGATCTATCAGACAGGGACTGAATCTGTGCCATATTTTCTCCCCAGCTTACATGCCAACACGATCTCCTTAATCTAAAGATCTACTGGACAGCATGAAGGGGAGGGATTAGTGGCGGACACTGATCTCACCATGAGGCATTTCTAGTAATTTCTTTCACCAAACTGCAACATTATCCAACAATTTTACTGTCATTGTTCAATATACTGCTATGCTGTCTGAGAAGCATTAAAAACATAACATATGAGGTCAAAAGACATCAGGAAAACATTTTAAATAAACTTAAATCTTTGTAGGATAATATATAAATATGTGGTAGTCAGTAATTTAAAGAGGATACAATGCACATTCAAATGTTTCTTAGAGAGACAGCATTTGGATGGAAATTATTTTTGAATTTTAGTTTGCTATTTTATCACCTAATCAGCAGGGTTGGAAAAAAAGCCACAGCATGCACTGCCGTTCTTCACCTTTCATCCTTGTTGATTTGGTCTCCAAAGCCTACAGTGTGCACAATAGTCAGCTTCAGTTTGACAGTATGCTCCTGCAGCTCGTACGTCTGCGAACGCAGCTTCACTTCTTGCTCATAATGATCAGCTTCCTCGTTTTCAAATGTCGTGTTGAAAAGCGTGTTGATCAGGGTTGATTTTCCTATTCCTGTTTCACCTAAGACACAAAGAGCAAACTATGAAAAATTCATCCAAATAGTCGACGGCATAGGTAGTGAACTCATGCTGTGTTGAGACGTACCTACACAGAGGATGTTGAAGCAAAATCCCTGAGCAACTAACTTCCTGACCACTTGATGAGGAAGGCTGTTGAACCCCACTTGGCCACTGAGCTCCAGGCTTCGCATTTCTTCATTCTTAGTAACCGTATGCGGAGAAACAAAGTAAGTCAGTATATTAGTACGGTTAAAGCCAAATCTCCTCCCCGATCCCAGCTTTAAAATTTTAAAAGCTAGACCCACTGAATGGACCAACACATTACAAGGTTATACCTGTCAAATTAAAGTTGTCAGCTAAAAACAAGGAGAATCATTTCTAAGTTAGTATCTGATTATATTTCTAGTCTGATAATAGGAATCAACCACTAAAATCTACTTCATATTTAATAAATTGTTATTTTTCATTAATCAGGCCACTGTCTTACACTTATCTGAGATCAGGTTTTGGGGGTATCAGAGGTCTGCGCTTTCCTCCTGATAACCTAGACACCCACAAAAGCCATTATTGTGGTGAACACCAAGGCTTCTCCAGACCAAGTTCCTACTCCGAGTTCTGGGTTTGTTGTATGATTGCAACTATTTCCAAAATCCTTTAAGTAGAATTTTCTCTTAGTAAGAGGAGAATGGAGTGGCTGTCTTTCAACCAGATGACCAGCAACAAGTGGGGGTGGGGAGGTGCACTATGTTACTCGACAGCCAGAAACAGTCAAGCATTTATTATGGTCTCTCTGTAAAAGGACTTTAAACTGTAAAACGGCATGAAGAAATGCTTTAGAAATCCCTGCTTTTAAAACCTTGATATCTGTTGTTTCATTCAGTCGGTATGCTCAGAAGTTTCTCCTTCAACACTGGATCCACCAGGGGGGGGGGATCTTGGCATCTTGCAAAAGGCTCAACATGAGGAGCAATATGTGTTAAACACAGCGGCCTTCCGTTTCAGCCTCCCTCTCTCATAGAGAGACAAAGAGCTCTTTATCTGGAGGTTATTCCACAGAGGACATCCAAGCTGATGGCTACCCTGGTACCCACAACCCCAAATGACATTAAAACAAAACTACTGGCAAGATTCACAATGCAACTTTTTTTGACAGAAAACAAATCAGAATTACATTATGTTATGATAACAATATGCATATTATATTCCTAAACATTGCATGCATGTGCTCAAAGTTGGCTGGTAGAATTGTTTTTGCAAAGCAGCGCCATAAGTCCTAAGGAGGTAGTTAACATCCCTACACAAAGAGGCTTATGCTTATCTTTATCCTCTTAACTCAGCCTCTTACATCCCACTGTCCTGTTTCATTCAAACTAGCCCTCTGCCCTGGTCATTCAGCACCTGTCAGAAGTATTAGATGCTCATCCTGGGAGCTGCTTTAATGCAAGCAGCACATTTGGGTGCTTAGGTAGGCTTTTTTTTTTTTTTTTTTTTTACCCCCGCACGACTCGAGAGACTGCTACAAAAAAGAAGCATGTTCAGCCGTGTAGTGACGTCTTCATCCTGATTCATTAACCACCGAGCTTTCTCAGCATCATGCAGGCGGCAGCATTCACTGCGTAGCCTTTTAGTATTTCTAATCAGCAGTCACTGCAGACGTCGCACTTAAAGAGAGAAAAAAAAAAAACATCTTACCTCATCGGCCGCCATCATCACAAGTGTCTGAGTCCAGAAATAATAACCAGCCTTCATCCAGACCTGCTCCCCTCACGCTCCCCGCTCAGTGCGGCTGATTCAAGGCAACACGCCCTCTGTGCAGGAGGGCGGCATTACAGCCCACTGCCCGCCTGCTTCACTCCTCACACACCATGTGCAATACTTAGATGTGTTTAATCCTTTGTGATAGAATTGGGTCTTTGTTTTATTTTTGGGTTTCTAAAATTATTACGTTGTTATTTTTCTTCAGGGGCGCTTCGCGTTTTGAAAGGGTGACCAGATAGGGGAGGTGGGGTGGGGGGGGGACACCAAAACCAAAGGCAGAGAGGATTTCAGGAGTTTTGTAAAGCTGTTCTTTAATAAAGATAATGGGACCGAGAATGGGAGCTAAGGACAAAAAGGAACGTCAACATAAATAAATGACGGATTTATTATTCACTTGTCTAAGACTAATTTATCCCCACGAAACAACGTGACTGCGTGTTGTGTGGGGTTCTGTGTGGGCTACTAAAATGAACCTAAAAATAAAACACGTACACAAAACATCTTGATTTTTAGCACCCTATCCTTATAGGGGTCCATTGCGTTTTAACAGTTTCTTTATTTCAAGTTTATTCAGACCTTGTACTAATTGTGTATCAGCGATGACCTGAAACAAAGTATATTTGTTTTAATTTTCATTTCAGTATAAATTTATTTTATTTTATTTATTTTTTTCATTATTATTTTGGCTTTTTTATTCTTTTCCGCTTTTGTAACTGCCGTAAGAGTATTAGTTTGTTAGTATGTTGAATTGTTTGCTCTGTAATATTTTAGGTTTGGCATATAACAAAAGCAGCATACCAAATAGCTGGTGTTTTTGTTTATTTGTTTATTCGTCTTAACTCTATAGGTCACAGTTAATACTAATAATAATGTTGCTAAAATACGGATATTAATTCCCTTTCAAACATTAAGACATCGTGGTTTTAATCTAGCCTTTTACTGTCAGTTAGCTTTATCAAAAGTCAAACAGGATGCAAAAGAGTGTTACACTATTTTATTGCTGGTTTATTCAAACTAAGACGGGATCTATTCAAAGTCATTTTCTCATGTTTAAATTGTGTAATGCAAAATACGAGTCCAAAAGAATGTAAAAATAATGTGTGGGGGTGGGGGGGCAGTGTGTTACTCGTGCATTTTAAAACATAAACAGGCTATTTACAAAGTCAACAAAATAATGTAGACATAAATAATTAGAGAAAATGTATTATTACTCCACTAGACAGTTTGAACTCCAATGTAGTTTTTTTTTTCTTTTTTTCTTTCTTTCTTTCTTTAATAGTAAAGCTGATCCCCTGCAGGAGCCCCTGGACAGCCTTTGGACGGGGAGTGTCTGCATATTAAACGGGCTGGACTGATTTGGCGAGGCGCCGGAAGCGGCAGGTTGTGGTGGAGGACAACAGAGAGGACGGAGCGGGACGCGCAGCGCAGTTATCCTCTTCATCTCTCACCTGTAGCTGTTTGTTGTTTTTGTTTGTTTTTTTTCCACGTAGGAAAAGCAGAGCCATGGCTCTGACCCAGGAAGCCGTGTTGTGTTTTCTGCTGGAGCGCGGAGGCAAAGTGAAAAACTCTGAGCTGGTGAACCATTTCAAGAGCCTCATCAACAGCGGCGATCCCGCGGGAAAGCAGCACAATAGAGAGCTGTTCAAGAAGCTGGTGAACAGCGTCGCTGTGGTCAGACAGATCGACGAGGTGAAGTTCGTGGTGGTGAGGAAGAGGTACCAGGACTTTGTGAAAGAGGAGATGGATCAGAGCTTGTTCAGTCAAATCGCGAACAGTAACGCGCGGCGCTCGTCAAGTGTAAGCAATTACTACAGTGATGACAAAAGCTGCGTGGAGAGTGTGCAGGAAAGCGGGCCTGCTGTATCCACGGCGGATTCGGCCACTGTTAAAGTCCTGAATATCTCCGGAGATCAGCCGTGCAGAGCGAGTAAATCTGGGGCTGTGTTCGCTGTCATAGCAGTCAGATCCCCAGAGAGAGACTCCGCAGCGGGAGCAAGAGACGGATTACGCTCCCAGGTGCATCAGCAGCATGGAAACCCTGACAAAACAGTCATGCGAGTTCCATCACTTCCAGCTCTAACTTCCAACTCCTCACCTCATCAGAGGGAGTTAATAAAAGAGCCTCAGTGTTGGAAATCCAAGCAGACAGAAGCCAACCAGGCCCCAGGTTCTCCCCTGGTGAGGCCCCAAAACAAGACCCTCAGACAGGCTGAAGATGAGTCTGTGCCTTTGGAGCCAATAGCCCATGAGTGGCTTGTTAAGTGTGCTGCTGGGTTGTGGGGACAAATATATGCTTTGCTGCTGCAGGACACACGCTTAGCACAGAAGAAGGATTTCATGTCAGGTTTCACAGCCTTGCACTGGGCTGCCAAGGATGGCAGCTGTGACATCATACACAAACTCATTGATGTTTCCAGCAAAAGAGGCACCTACGTGAATGTCAACATCAAAGCACATGGAGGATACACACCTTTGCACATTGCAGCCATGCATGGTCACTTTGAGGTCATGGTTGCTCTCGTGCAGCGCTACGGAGCCAGTGTGAATGAAAGAGACAATGATGGCAAGAAGGCACTTCACTACCTGGAGAAAGGTGCATCAGCTGAGGTCAGGGCCCTGCTGGGAGGACCGCAGCAGAGCGAAGAGAAGATGGAGGGCGAGGAATACAAGGAGCACACAAGAGGCTTCAACACTATCAGCAAACTGTTCCACCCGCACTTAGGAAAGAAACATAAGACTTGCAGGTTTGCTCATGAGTGGTAATCTAGGGATGTCACAACTATTAAGACATGGACAGCTAGTAAAACAAAAACATGACTTGATTTTATTTTAACCAAAAACCAACAATTCATTCTGCTGATGGAAAATTAACATATGGATTATAAATGTTCTAATCAATATGCTACATTATAAATGTACCTGTACCGGAATCATCATTGTTATTTTGATTTGGATTTCAGCAAAGATGTCAAACAGTCTCCTTCTTCATTTAGTTGTGGTTTTGAAGTCAACATTCTTTCAAATTAAGTTATTTAATCCTTAAGTCCTATGTAGATTAACATAACCTAATTTGTCTGGCTGCCTTCTTCTGTAGCTGGTCTTTAGTGAGCTGGACAGACATGGGACATGCAGCTTTCATGTTGGTGAAAAAGTGCAGGGGCGAAGGGTTGGATTACTCTTTGATTTATACTGCAAAACTGTGTTTACTCCAGATATATGTCTGGTATATAATTTAAAGGACTTTAAACCCTTCTAGAGGCATGATGGAAACATTTTGGAGGATTTAAAACATTTGTGTACCTTGATGCAGCCAATCCACAGCTAGTGTTCATATTTATGCCTGGAGTACAACTCTGTACTGTCTTGTACAGCTTTGTACAGTGTATCACTGGTTTGATAAGAGTACTATTTATGCATAGTATATAATTTTGGTTTATTAGTATTAACGATTAATGACTAATTTTCTACAAATTACATTGTTTATGTTTTTTAACCTAATGTGTAAAATACTTGTAGATGTGACTCTTGATTTTGTAGCATTGTTTTTTTTTGTTGTTGTATTTATTGACTAATGAACACTGACCATAAAAACACAGCAGGCTAATGAAACACAGACTTCCAACATTTTTAGAAAGTTTGACTCAGCAACTTCTCTCTTTCTCACACTGGAGAGAGAATATTTTTCTAACTTCTTCCCTGGCGCGTTGATTTTAGTAACACAGTGCTGCAGGTGTAGGCCAGGAGGAGGTAACAGGGCTGAGCTCTATATAAGTAAGTCAACTGGCTCAAGTTGATGGTGATTCAGCTATTCTGCAGAAATCATCACTTGGACTTGAAAATCATTCTAATGCAAAGCAGCGACCAGACTGTGTGATGTTATGGAGAGATTTTACCTAAGCCTTTAATTCCTAAGCTTATGCCTTGTGTGATGTTATTATTAAATAACAATTTACATAAAATAGCGAAACTAATAGAAACCGACTGACGTATCAGTGGCAAACAATATCTAAAATAATATGGATTGATTTTACAGAAATGTCTAGCTAGTAGCTTTAAATTCTATACTAATATAATAATATAGATAATATCATTAGTCTAAACCACAGAGTAACCAATTTTAAATGTGAAATAGAAATTCTCATCTGTTTCTTAAACTAAAAACGTGTATAGACACATTCTGTATGTATTTTATAACAATTGTTGATTTTTTATTTTTTTTTTGGTTTAGTGTGATAGACTTTAAAAAGTGTTTCTTCATATTTTCTAGTTAAGAATTTGTCTAAAGTGTACTATTATTAGATTTTTATAGTTTATTTGAATAAATACAATTGGTCCTCTTCTAATGACTGAGCCTTCCTTTATTCTCAGACCAAACATCCATTACAGCAGGGATTTTCTGCTTCTTGTTTGAGAGAGTATATGTGTTATGTTTTGTGCACTGAAAAAGTAAAATTTGTTCTCTTGCTGACCCAGAAAATGGGTCTCTGAAGACATGAAAAGAGACACGGATGATGTCACTATCAAAACAGCAGCAGAACAATGTCCTCTTTGTAGTTAGTAGGAAACAAAGCCTTTTCTGCATGGACAAAAGATGTTTGCACTCATATAAATATTATACTGAACCAAGTGATTAGCTTAAACAAAGTTTTCTTTGACATTGTCAAAGGACTCAATGATTAGAAAAGATGATCATTCAGTCATAGATCAAAGCTCTAAAACAAGACAAAACCCAATGCACTTTGACAGGGTTAATACTCTCTGCAGGTTGTAACAACTATGAGGGATTAGATAATAAAAACCCCTTCCAAAGCCAACTGGACAATTATTTAACAAAACTAAAAGTAAAAACTAATTGACAAAAAAAGTACAAGACTAAGTTTAGTTGTACCTTTTCTGAGATGAACTATTTACAATGTGTAATGTGTTACAAGATTCTGTGACTAAAGTAAAGCTTTAAAATTATAGTGTTTCTGACTGTGTCACAGCCTTGATGACAAACCAAATATGTTCTTATCTGGTGTAATGCTAATCAGTGGGAACAACACAGCTGCAGATTCTTCATATTTCCCGACGTAAGGAATACTTTAGCAAGCATCAGGAGCAAAGCTCCAGCTGACTAAACAGAATAGCTGACCACACAGTCTCTATCAGGGGATCCTCTCAGTTCAGAGACAACAGCAAATAAATCACAATTTATTTTGACTGGAGATATGATGGAGGACAGTGGCACAACCTTTGGTCTCAGCAACAGATTACTGTTTTAGGCAACCAAAGTTTAGGAAATTATATGGTTGTTAAATTATTTATTTTTAATGTATTTGTGAAAAAAAATGGTTCAATTTTGACTTAAATTCCCTGCTGCAAAAGGAAACTACAACAAATAATAAAAGGGATTCATACCCTTTAAACTTTTCCATATTTTATTACAGTGATAAACTTTCTGTTTGGGTTTAATGTGATACATTAAAACAGTGTATATTTGTGATTAAGGCTCTAAACTTATTTTACAGATAAAAATTCTGAAATTGTGCTGAATCCCTTCAGATTACAGGAACATATGGACACTAACCTAAAAGCTGATTCTGTTTATTCAGTTTTTTTCCCCTTCAAAATAAAGTGTACAATCC
This sequence comes from Girardinus metallicus, assembly GCA_903067095.1. NCBI lineage: Eukaryota > Metazoa > Chordata > Actinopteri > Cyprinodontiformes > Poeciliidae > Girardinus > Girardinus metallicus. Next base: position 49,556 of record CAEGAE010055155.1, on the reverse strand, counting down.
AAACTGTATAAAAAGGCACTTCAATGAACTTTAACGTCACACTCAGTGTATTGCCACCTGTTGGGAAGCTTGTGTAAATGCACCAAAGAAAGAATTAAATCCTACTGGCCAGGTTAAAAAAAAAAAAGACCGTGACATATTAATTTTATGTAATTGCGATTATTCATCAGTTTATTAAAGTGGACGTAAAGCTTTACTGGAAATAAGTTTTGAGTATTGCTGGAAAGGAATATCCAGCAATGCTGGAAATAATGCCCATAATTTCCCTTTTTCTAGCGCCACAGAGAAAATGTCTGTCATTTCCGTAATAATAATTCGTACTAGAATAAACAGATCAACATGACGCAGTGAAAGGAGGGGTTTAATATTCAAGAGAAAGAGCAGCATGACGAAACAGTAGTATATTCATTGAACAGTATTAGGAAATAAAATGTATGTCCACTCAACTATTGTCTTTTTATGCCTACCTATTTAAGTTATTCATTTGTACATGCATATTTGAAATCCCGCGGGCGCTTCTGATTGACGCAGGTGATGATTGGCAACACCTGCGCGCCCTGATCTGCGGCGACACTTGCTCCGCTTTCCTCGAGCTCTCTCCCCGCAGAGAGTCTCTCTTGCTTTCGTCTGACCGGTTTTCTTGTTTATGATGGGAAAACAAATGCTGATGTCAGCGGCTGTTGGTTGTTTCCGTGCTCTGTTGCTCTTGACTCTGGTGTCCTGCAGCCCCCCGCTGGTTAGCCCCTCCGATGCGCTGCACAACCTGAGCGCCCTGACCTACCCGTACAGCAGCATCCTCTCCCCGCTGCTCAAAGCCCTGTCAGAGCACGGAGGGAGCAGGTGGAGCTTGGACGTCAGGAAAAAGGTGAAACCCGAGCACAGATACGTGAAATATCTGACGGAAGTTTACAAGAAGTCAATCAGGATGCAGAGGAGCGTTGATGGAGATGAAGTTTTTAACACCATCAGGCTGATCAAGCCCCAAGATGAATGTCCTGCACAAAGCAATAAAGGTGAGCAGCGATGTAATGATTCTAGGTTTCAATTTAGCGCATTAGGTTTTTACAGTTATGGTTTGGGCCTGAAGACCTAAAGTGAAAACTCATTAGGATAATTGCTTAAAGAAAATGGTCTGAAATATTTGAGTACCTTTTGCTATAGATCAGGGGTTCTCTAACATTTTTTAATTGTACTATAGTACTATTATAAAAGATAGTAGTAATGTTAAAGTATAGCATACAAAGTTTTTCGCCTACCTCCATTTCTTTGTTCTTGCTTCCTTTCTCGTTTTCATATTTTGTCTTCCTCCCCATACTTTTTCTCTTGTCCTTCTTTCCCTCCTTGTGCTCTTGCTGCTTTCTTTCGTTGTCCTTCCTTTCTTCTTCCTTTGTGCCCTTCATTGTTTGGTCCTTCATGTTCATTTCTTTCCTTGTGTCTTTCTTTCCTTCCTTCCCTCCCAAAAATGTATGTGACTGACTGAAAACTATGGAAAACTAAGCCTAAAAAGTATGAAATAATCAGATGAAAACAATCTGGAGGATCCATGTCAATATCTGCCGAGGCCTGGTAAATACTTATTCAAGTTACTTGAACTGGGAAAGCATCTAAAATGTCAGATGTTGGTCCCACACGGCTGTTTTTAGAGTTATCATTACAGAGTTATCATTGCTCCATGCAAATACCAATTCCACTTTGAAATGTACAGCCCTGGAAAAATTAAGAGACAACTTGAAATTATCTGATTTTACTTTTTATAGGTAAATGTTTGAGTAAAATGGACATTGTTCTATTATTCTATGAATGACAACATGATTCTGAAATTCCAAATAAAAATTTAGTATTTGTTTGCAGAAAATAAGAAATGGTCAAAATGACAAAAAAAAAAAGATGCAGTGCTTTCAGACGCACTACTATTTTAATCAAATAAATTATAGTTTCTGGTTGTAATGTGATGAATACTTTTTCAAGGCACTGTGTAAACAAGTTGGTGAATCTAGTCTTGTGCAGTACCTGGATCTCGTCTTCTCTTTCAGAAAGTTTTACCCAGGATTTGTCCTACAGCCTTGATAAAGTAAGAAGAAAAGAGCAGCTCCAGAAGTCATCCCTGATGTACAGTTTCAACCTTAACAACCCGGCAGCTGTTAGCTCTGTGTGTTACCTGAGCATAAAGGAGCATGAGCAGTCCAACCAGTGCCAGCTGTGTGCTGGGATCTCTCATACCCTGAACCTTACAGACAGCATGCACAAGAGGCGGCGCAGGAACTGGGTGGAAGTGGATGTTACCTTGTTTCTTCAACCTGTGCAAAAGGGGAATGTACACCTTCTTGTTAACATCTCCTGTCATGAGGAGCAAAGAGCTGGGAGCAATGGTTTCAGATCTCCTTTTGGATTCACCCTGAGGTCTCCTTCTCTGATTCTATATCTCAATGACACAAGCAAAGTCGCCCACCAGAGGTCACTGGTGAGTTCCAGTGCAGATCTAAGGTCACCCACTGCTTCAGACACATTTCAGAAGCAAGTTTTCAAATTGGCACAAAAGCACGGACAAAAGAGGAGGTGGAGGAGGGCGTCTCCGAAGAGCAAGCGTGGAGTTAAAAGCTTAGACATGCAGTTGCCTGAGCTTAAATCCAGCTCTGAATTCCCAACCACAGACTGTGCCTTGTATGACTTCAGGGTGCGATTCAGTGAGCTCAAACTGGATCACTGGATTGTTTTCCCACCAAAGTACAACCCCAGGTACTGCAGAGGCATCTGCCCAAGAACCATGGGCTTCATCTACGGTTCCCCCGTCCACACCATGGTGCAAAACATCATCTACGAGAAGCTGGACTCCTCTGTTCCCAGACCATCGTGCGTTCCTTCCCACTACAGCCCCCTCAGCGTCATGATCTTTGAAGAAGACGGCTCCTACGCCTACAAGGAGTTTAAGGACATGGTTGCTACCAGGTGTACGTGTCGCTGAACCATCATGACTGCTCCAATGCTACTTTTTCTGGACCATCTCCATTTATCTGCAACTGACCACTGTACATTGAAACTAAATGAATTCATAAAGCTGTAAAAAAAAAAAAAATGTAACATTAAAGAAATTTTTCAGGAGCAGGGGTGTTAAGGTAAAAATATTTTATTATCTGAAAGGGGACTGTGGTGTTTTGTTTTCCTTTTTGTTAAAACGTGGTGCAAATGCATCCTGTTCAAAATACGGTTAATATAGCTGAGTTGATCACTTACAAAAAAGTGTCCTTTTTTATGTTTCCCTTTTGCTAATTTTGTGTGAGTTGTCTGTCTTTATTTAATTTAATACAGTAATTTTCTTTTAAGTAGTCCTCTTCTGGAAAAAAAAGAAAAGAAAAAAAAATCAAACACCCCCAGTAACTCTTATCAAACCTTTTTACATATACTTTTATTCCTGTGATTACTACAAGTCACTGTCTTCATAATTTGCAGAGTGAAAGTTGTCAGGGTTTCAGTGTATATTTATTGTCAAAAAGTACCTGTGCGAACTGACTATGCTTGTATTTATACTGGTTAAATGTGACTAATATATTATGTCTATTTATGCAAACTGGATGACTTGATTGTCTGTGCTCGGTTTATGGATATCCAAAAGGAATGAAATGAGTTGATATACTCTGAAAAGTGTAAAATAAAAAAATATGCATAGACCTCTCTGTAGGAGTCCATTAATCAAATGTTTTTACATCTGCTTCATTCTTGCTGGTACCTGCATCCAGAGAACTGGAAAATGAACGCATCTAGTCTGGCTAATGATGAAAGGATGGATGGAATTTCTTATGGAAGCATTAGAAAATGTGATATGGGTCGCATTTTAAGCCTAAATGATGTCTTGCTTTGTATAAATGTAGATCTGTCTGCTCCCAATGCTCCCAACACTGTACTCCTACCATCAAGGCCAGGGTTTCTGCAAGTGGCTCTTTGGTCACTGCATTATGGCTATTAATACCTTTGGCTCAAAAAATTATAAAGAACAAACTGTCTTGCTTTTTGACAATTTCCATAAATATGTTCATTTTTCTAAAAGTTAATGTAATACCTGTGGCTCTAAAGTTTTATTTAGCTGGGATGAGTGCAAAAATGACACTGTTGATTGTAAAAGTTTGCAGATCCCTAAGTTAGAGATCTAGGTTACATCCCTCATGAAACTGTCAAATTCACTTGTACAGCTTTGTTTTTCATGACCTTTAGTCACCGTTTTTGAATGGCTGATGCTTTGATAATTGTATGATATATATCTATTTTCCTATTTGTGATGCCATCACTTATTCCTCTGGGTGCCAATCCTAGTTTTTCAAGCTTTCTGAAAGCCTTTAAAAACTAGTTTATAGAATGAATGTCTATTAAATTGCATGCCTCTACTTGGTGAAGCATCCCCCTGGGTGCCTAATAGTTTTTCATTTTTTTCAGTTTTTTTCTTTTTTGTCAGTCTTTGCTTTGTATATTTTGCTACCATCCATCCACTCATCCATTGTCCTTGGCCAGTCTGAAATCCAGTTGTGGGTTCAGAGATCCAAGGGTTAAACTCTTGACATTCATCTTCCCAACAACGGCCACCATCTCATCCCGGTAAGGATTCAAAGACATTTGTGATCCATCTACCTTGTATTGAGTGTGAATGGGTCTGTCCATATTGGTAGGATTCACAAGTATCCATCTAAAATAAATAAATTATGAAATGTTTATTTTTTGCCATTCATTTTAGAAAGTGAAACTCTCCTTTTATATTAATTACGCATATTGGCATAAATATTTACTACTTGTCATTTGGATGATTGAGGCCCAGGCTCCACGTCTTGAAGTCACCTCCAAAATCAAAAACTGATTCAATGACTGTGGTGTTGCTATACTTGATTGGCCTGCAAACTGGCCTGAACTGCATCCTACAGAGAATCTGCAGAGTACAAAAGGAAGATGAGATGCCAAAGACAATTATGAGGATGACTTGAAGGCCATCTGCATTGAAAAAAAGCAATCTTGGCTTACATTGCACCTCAGCAGAACCACAGTCCAATTTACACCATTCCATGTTGCACTAAAGCGGTAATTACTGCAAACTGTATCCCAATCAAGTGCATGAAAGTGAATACAAATCATCAAAATTCCAAATGAAATCTTGAAATTTTCAATGTTTCACTTTCTGAAAATGTAACATTTAGTTTTTCTCTACATTCTTTTTTTTTCAGATGTACCTGTGTTTATATCTATTATAACATATTTTCTTTTCTCCACTCTTATATTTTTATTAAGACTCCAATAACTCTCAATTTGATACATTTAAGAAGGAAACGCTTGCCTATGGAGACTCCAGTCCACTTGGTGGCGCCAATGCCCTCACTGCTTTAAACCGACAGAAGAAGAAGACGCTGACCCGGAAAGTTATTGGATATCCTGTCTGTGAAGAGGCCGAACGGTACGTCTCAATGTCAACGTTTTAAATTCGCTTTTTTCTTAACTATATTCTTTCCCTGGTAGGTTTTGAATATGAGCTCTTTCATTTAAGTAGGCCAATTTACTCTCCTATGATATGGCAGCTATTCCCGCGTGAAGATTTCAAATGTTATAAAGATGTTTATACATTAGCGGTTGGTGCTCGTTGTTGTTGCTAACATTTAACTTGGCCGCAGTAGCTTCTTGATATTCGCATTACGCTTAAAGGATATATGTTCATTAAGGATATTTACTTGTTAAAGCTTTATTTATCACATTTCAAAATGAAAATAGCTTTAGTTTGCCACATTACCACGCAGTGTACATGACACTGAGTTAGGTAATGGTCTGCCTTCTGTTTATAATGAAGTGTTTTGGAACCGACCAACAGCGTTTTGTGTGTGTTTGTGTTTTAAATCAGAAAAGCAAAAGCTGTTAACGTCACTGATGGCCAAGTAGCCAGTGCCTAAGTGAGGATGGGATGTGTGATATGTAATGAAATCATAAAGTCTCTTAGTTTACTTTCCTGTGTGACCTAAACAAGCTTTGCTTTAAGCACATTTTTTTTCATGTTGTTGTTTATTTACTGAAATTTAATATAAACAGTCTTCTTCAAACCACATATGTATCCCCCCCAAAAATTGCAAGAATATTATAAACTAGTACTCCACTAAGAAATTTTGGAGCCATGATTTTAATAATGGTTTGCTTTGGTTAACTACAATTATGCATAAAAATGAAATTCTTTGCAGTAAAGTATTTTTTTTTTTCTAAACCTAGTTTTATTTGATTCAACTACTTACATTCTGAACATACTTTAGTTTGTGTGTCATAACCGTCATTTATCTGTCCTTTCAGATCAGCTCTCTGGTGAACATGGGCCGCCACTTTGGAGATTTAGCCAGGGTCAGGCATGTGATCACGTACAGCCTGTCGCCCTTTGAGCAGAGGGCTTTCCCCAACTACTTCTCAAAGGGTATTCCCAACGTGTGGAGAAGATTCACAGCTTCTTTCTTTAAAGTCGCCCCTCGTGAGTTCACATGATTATGCCATATTTTGTTTTACTTTTTGTTACTGACTGTAAAGTCTGGTCAGGTGTGCTTTGCTGTCTCCATGTGTAGTTTTAGCAGATATTAACTGCCTGTGTAAAATTCAGTAAATGGGCTTAACCTTTGCTAATTTTTGCTTTCTTTTGCAGCCATGGTCCTCATGTATCTGACCTACACCTGGGGCAACACTGTCTATGAGGAAGGCAAGAGAAAGAATCCTGCCGACTACGCCAATGACGAATGAACGTGTTCTATCTTCTGAAAAGCTGCTCTGTTAACTTTAACTCTGTGTAAACAATAAAAACTTAAAATGTTTGTGTGAAATCAGTTCTGTTTGTTTCAATAGTTTCTTCACTGTTTCACATTAGTTATGTTTTTTTGTGTTATAACACAAAACTGAACTTATTAGAAATTAATCTATAATTATTTGAAAAAATATCTGATTGGGTTTGTACAGGCAAAGGGCATAAGCTTAAATTTTTGAAATATCTAGAACCACTTTCAGAGTTGATTCTTGAAGTAGTGGGACTTTCAGGTCTGGTGGTGTGTATAACATTTGATTTCTACTTTTGAGTTTTAGTTTTCTTTTCCTAATCTTTAGAGACCAGATTCCTTATGAATATAATGCAATGTTATGATCTTCATTACTTAAAAAAACAAGACAACTCAAATGAACTAGATTTTTTAAATTACTGCACAATAAAAGCATTACTTGAATTTAAAGTAACTCCATCAATTTTGAAATATTTATATTTATCTTTAGAAACACATTTGGTAACTAGTAATTGGTGGATGTTTTAAATAAATTGTATGTTAGTAAGCATTTAGACAGCATTCAGACCTTTCTTTTGCAGCCATGGTCCTCTTTTTACATTTGATGCCTTAAATGTAAAAACTCAACAGGAAATTCACATGAAACAATAAAAAGGGCAGACAATTTTAATACCTTATTAAAGATACATGTAGCTTAAAATAGACAAAGAGCCACAAACTGACACATATCAAAGATATTAAGTTCATTTGAATAAAAAGTAAATGTTGCAAGTTATTTAATAAAAAAACAGTAAGCACAAACTATGAATACAGTATAATAACTTACGTTAAGTTGCAGAAGACAATATCACTTTTTGGATTTCTTCAAAATAAATCATTTGCCTCCCAAGTAGTGGTAACATCTCTGGCCTGTAGGTGGCGCACCCTGACGGACTCTAGTGAGTCTCTGCAGTGAAACGTCATTGGTCGACAAACTGTCAGAAAATTCCTGAACGCTCTCGCGCAGATCCGCCGGGCGCACCGCATGCTGCTGCTGCTTAGTTTCATGGAACAAGAGCAAGGGAGGATCTACATCTGTTGACTGAAAGCCAACTCCGCTGCTATTTTTACTATTAGCACTTGATTTTATTTGTAATTCCTCCTTATCACTCTGAACTGGTTTAGCTAGTTAGCGAAAATATGTCCGTGGTGGGTTTTGATGTCGGGTTTATGAACTGCTATGTAGCAGTAGCCAGAGCCGGAGGGATTGAAACTGTCGCTAATGAATACAGCGACCGGTGTACACCGTAAGTACAAGTACTTGCAAATTTATTTATGGGTTTTAGTCATGCTGCTTAAACGTGTATAAGTGCTAAACACAAATGAATTGGATATTTTTTTTAAGTTCATAACAATGTATGAAGCTAATGTTGCTACATGGCTAGTTAGCATGCTAACCGATTTCACAACAGGAAATGTTGAGGCATGTGAGTGCTAAAGCTAGCGCTAGCTAATTCGAATGTATTGGCCTATAAAGAAATGGTCTTCTTTTTTACGTTTATTAAAATATCATCTCTGACTCTTAAAGTAATACGTAGGTTCTTGATAAAAGACTGGTCTGTAATTGGCAGGCCTCATCAGGTGATGCAGGCATAAATGGCACATGATGAGAGGAGGCCGGTTCCATCGCTCTGTCAAAACCCGCGAGGAGTCCGTTGTGTTTTTTATTCATACGCGTCCAGTTTGCACAGGGAAAATTACGAGTGAACAATAAAGATTTCTAGTAATCTCGAAGCCTGGGTGTTATGCCCAAATTCTCTTGCCTTCTTCAGTGGTAACTGTTTTCTTTGGGTTTTGCTACAGTCTGAATTGTTTCAGCAATTTATTTTTTTGTTCCGTTGTAGTGTAACTGCTTAGGACCAGGCTAAGAAAATTAATGTAATGAATGTTTTATTATTTATGAGAATATAGTCATTATTATGAGAACAAAGTGACAATAAGAATATAGTCATAGCAGCAGAATAAAGACAATATTACCAGAAGAAAGTTGTAAAATTAGAAGAAAAAAAAAATCATTTTAATGAGGAAAAACACTTTGAGGTTATCAAGATCTGACTCGAGCAGCCTGACAAGTCCATTTGATCCTTTCTTTGAATTGGACACAGTTATTTGCACAATGGTTTTAAAGTCCTGCTACTGACAATAATTTGATTTCGATGTGTTAAAGGATTAAATATGTCCTTGTTTGTAAAAATGATGCCAAAGTATCACTTCACAAGATGCTCAACATTCCTCATTTTTATGCCGTGTTTTATCTTCCCATAAAATCACTGCTTTATTCTCCTAATATAACTTTTTATTTTCATAATTTCAAATAACAAAATTTTCTTAGTCTGGCTCTACTAGTCCATCATATAAGTCTGCTAAAATACAACATGTATTTTTTTATTTTTATGGTTGCTATTTAAATACTTGTTTGGTGAAACTATTTGAAGGTGATCTTTCTTGATTGGGCACTGGCTGGTGTGAGATTCTCACTATGACAACTTTGGGGGGGAAACAATGGTGGTATTTTATTTAAAACAAAAGCGTTGCATTCCTCCACTGCTGCTAAAATAAGGCATTAGGAATGTTCTGTATGTTTCTTTATGTTATATATGTGTATATATATTTTTTACCAGTTATTTGATTCTGGTTGAAAGAGCTAAGCAAAAATACAGAATAAAAATATATGTCAAGTAAAATAGTTGTTTTCAAGTGTTTGATGCACACAAACTTTTTTTCCCTGTACTTTATTTTCTACTCTTTGATCTAATGTTTGTCACAAGAATAATTTACAAGTTGCTGAATTTGTAAAGCAACAAGATGGTTACGCAATACGTCCAGAAAAAATAACTAGGGGCTCTCTGGCTCTCTCTTCTGTCTCTTTACCAGGACTTCACATCATAGGAATGGCATCATAGAATTCTTTTTTTTTGTTGCAAGTTTACCCAACACAACTTTCAAAATTTTGTAAATAACCAGCCCATGCCGAGAATTTTTAACATAAAAATAAAAGTTTTTAGGGGAAATTAAATGTCTTCTTTTTCCATTGTAGAGCATGCGTTTCATTTGGACCCCGGAATCGATCTATTGGTGCAGCTGCGAAAAGTCAGGTATGTTTTACTAAACTCTGGAGCCGCTCGGCACATGATTGTTCAAGTGACGAAAAGGTTAGTTTTTCTATAGGGGACTGATGACCATACTGGACATGGGTACAGTAGACACGCTATCCAGCACAGACAAAGGATAACCGTAAAGCTAAAAATGTCCTAGCTCGGTATTTTCTGCAGGCTAACGGCGGGTTACTGTTTCTGTGTGATAGGTCGTCACAAACTGCAAGAATACAGTCCAAGGATTCAAGAGGCTTCACGGCAGAGCCTTTTCAGACCCGTATGTGCAGTCCCTCAAAAATAGCTTGGTCTATGACATTGCGCAAATGCCATCAGGAACAACAGGCATCAAGGTAAGAGAAAACCTAGAGGCAGCCTCGTCTGCTTTTATTTATATTTCTTTATCAAATCCCACTTTGCAGCGTGAGTTTTCTGCAGTATCGGCACATTTTGTTTTCACAGTAGTTTATCATGAATAGAGGGACAAATATTTCACTGAATGATTGAGAGACTTTCTTGTCTTTTCCAAATCTAGTTAACTTTCATGAAGCGAATAATTGTGAGCAAATGCCTATTTATTCAGCCTCAGCTGCAGTGGCAATAGAAAGTATTTACACTCCTGTTAGTCAAAAATGAAACCATAGTAAATCATTTCAAAGCTTTCCTGTCCTTTCCCTGTGACGCTATAGACGTTCTAAACTCCGACTGTTCCGTTTCACAAGTGTTTCCTCCAGGCCAATTATTATATACATATAAATATTTTTTTTTAGTGATGTGATTTTTGTGCCAAAATTAGCGCAATTATGACAAAAAGTTCAAGTTTGTTTTTATTAGACCATAAAACATTCTTCCACAGAATTTTGGGAAAATCTCGGCCTAGATGTTTTCTCTGGAAGAAAAGACTTCTCTTTTTCTCTCCTTTTTTTTTAAGATTTTCACAGAATACAGGAGATTATTGTCACATGTAGAACAGGTCACAGCGTTAGAGAGGAAAGTGATGAAAAGGTGACTTTTTTTCTGACCAATGCGTTTATACAAGTGATTCATTTGGGTTTTGTTGGGCTGCATGATATCAGGAAAATGGGATACCGGTGCTGAAAACTGTGAACAACCCACAGTTTGCTGACTCATTTCTTTCTTTATCATTAAACCCTGTCCTGACCACTCTTTCACTCTCACCACTAAAAATATGCATCACGTATGGACATAAAGGGCTGTTTGAAGCTTGACAGTTAAAATCTAGTATCCCACCAGAGATTGCATGTAAGCATTCTTTTATGACGAGGATATTGTCATGAAATATCCTCGGTAAATATTGCAATAATGCCTGGCATGATAAGAGATGATTTCAGCGGCTCTTGGACAAGGAAATTGTTTACAGCACCTGTACTGTGTGGAATTGTGACACATTAATGCCATAACAGGCTCACCTTTGTTCAGCCCACAGCGGTGCTTTATATGGACATTATTGCTGTAAAAAGAGTGCATTTGGATACGTTTTTTTAATTGAAGTATTCTTTCATGGCACATCTTCAGCTGGAATCATTCACTCTGTACTTTAATCAGAGTTGCATAAAGGAATATCATGCGGTTGTGCTTCTGTTGCCACAGGTGATGTACATGGAGGAGGAGAAGGTGTTCAGCATTGAGCAGGTCACTGCCATGCTGCTGACCAAGCTGAAGGAGACGGCTGAGGGTGCGCTGAAGAAGCCCGTGGCAGACTGCGTTGTCTCTGTAAGTTTCCACTGACACACCCTTTACTCCACTTCAGCTCTTCCACTTGATTTGACTTGTCTGGAGGTTTTCACTTTTACCACAGTCTGGTCTGTTGTCCTATGTTTTGGTTTGGGCCTTAATGGTAAGCTCTTATGAGAAATTTTAGATTAGTTATGTCAACAGTAAAGTGCTTATGATTTCTAAGTAGTATGAATGAATGAATAATCGCAAAGGGAAATAAAGCATCTCTATTATAATGTATTCTTCACTGAATGCAGCATTACTATTTTTGTCATAAAAATAACTTCATACTTAAAACTAATCCCAACAGTGAAATTTATTTAAAAAAACTTAAAAAGAGAGCAACAATAAAGTTCTTGGAGCTGATCTGTGGTGAAGGAAATATGATTTTAGAGCAACTTGTTCCTACAAAATTACCTCAAACAAACGCAACAAAAATAAAGGCAGCTCTGCATGGAAGAAATTAAGTCTAATTATAATCAGATGTTTCTTAGATGTTGAATTATAGTCATTCACACTTGACTGGTTGATACAAGCCATTTTGTAGGCTATTAGTAAAAAATAATGCAAATGTTAGATTTGGTTAATTTACCAGCATTATGCAACTTTAAATGCTCTTCTGTTGCGTTTAGGTTCCCTGCTACTACACTGATGCTGAGAGGAGATCGGTGATGGATGCAGCTCAGATTGCTGGACTAAACTGCCTGAGGCTTATGAATGAAACCACTGCAGGTTTGTAATAAAACTTTAGGTCAGATAGTTATCTCCTATATTAGTAGAGTTGATCCACTTTTATAATTTCAACCTTTATTCTTTGTAATTTACCTACCATTTGTTTATTCCTACAGTTGCATTGGCGTACGGGATTTATAAACAGGATCTCCCTGCTCCCGAGGAGAAAGCCAGGAATGTTGTGTTCGTGGACCTGGGCCACGCTGGATATCAAACTTCAGTGTGTGCTTTCAATAAGGGCAAGCTCAAGGTACGAATTCTACAAAACACCCAATGTGACTTCTTTATATTTAGCTCTCTTTTAGACATGCAATGTAAATTAGTTGACCATAATCAGATCAGCCGTCACTCTTAACTGGAAGATTGGATGCTTAAAGAAATCTTTTCTTTTTCTGGTCAGTGAATGTACCACACACTCTCAGGTCACCCAGAGGATGCCACTCTTTAGTTTGGAAGCTGATGCCGAATAACAAAGTTTTTAGTATCTGTGAGGTATTTAATATGAAATTGCACCAAGATGTGTGGCTCTTTAAAAAGAACCTGTATTGTTGAGACATATCAACTGGTCAGGCTGTGAGAGAGTGAGAGAGATCAAGACTTTCATCACAATGGAGAACAGTAGAGTTGCTCTGTTTATTGTTTGACCTTCCAAACCTTTTCTATTGTGGACCATGCTGGATTTGGATATGCTGCCTTTGAGCAATTTCAGAGTTAAGGAACATATACATGTTCTCCACCAATTACACAAAGACTGGTGCATATCTAATACTCGGCAAAATGACTCCTGATGTTATATTGTTTTACAGCAACTGCTCTCTCATACAGAGTGAGATGTTGTATATCCTTCTAATATGAAAAATTAATAACCTCTAACCACCGGAAGACTAGAAAGAACTAGAGAGTTCCGATATCATCTTACATTCCTGTTTATACAGCTATTAACAAAACCAAACCTGTAAAATTCTGATTGGTTCTTCACTACTTGCTTAATTTATTCTCACAAACATCTCGCCGCCTCTCAGGTCCTCGCCACGGCCTGCGATCAGCTGCTGGGAGGAAAGGACTTCGACGAAGTCTTGGTGAAGCATTTCTGCGAAGAATTTGGGAAGAAGTACAAACTGGATGTGAAGTCCAAGCCCAGGGCTCTGGTCCGGCTCTACCAGGAGTGTGAGAAGCTGAAGAAGCTGATGAGCGCCAACTCCTCTGACCTGCCCTTGAACATCGAGTGCTTCATGAACGACATCGACGTATCGGCACACATGAACAGGTAGACCAACAACAGACACTTCCTCCTGCTTGTGCTCATTGTTCGTGTCTTCACCGCTTATGTAATGTTCCCGTTTTCTTGCCTTAGGGGTCAGTTCGAAGAGATGTGTGTTGATATTTTGGCCCGAGTCGAACCTCCTCTGCACAGCCTGTTGGAACAAGCCAGTGAGTTAAATTTCACTGACTTTTACTCCCTCGCTGACCTACCTGATTGGCTTCAGAACAATGAGTTTGAAACTGTTTCCTTCTTTTCTTTGATAAGAGCTGAAAAAGGAAGACATCTATGCAGTAGAGATAGTTGGTGGAGCGTCCAGAATTCCAGCCGTCAAAGAGAGGATCAGCAAATTCTTCGGGAAGGAGTTGAGCACCACCCTGAATGCTGATGAAGCAGTGGCCAGAGGATGCGCCCTGCAGGTACATTACGCCCAGCATTCGCAGCTGGCCTCGACCTGTTTCTGTCTGAGTGCAGTGTGTCACCAGAGAAACTAATGAGGTAACCTTTATTCCCTACAGTGTGCAATACTGTCTCCTGCCTTCAAAGTCAGGGAGTTTTCCATCACAGACGTCGTCCCTTATCCAATCTCTCTGAAGTGGCATTCAGCTGCAGAGGAAGGCTTAAGGTGAGATAAAAACGACTAGTATCAGCCAGAGTTGATTTTTTTTTTTTCTGCTTGAGTTTTCTGTTTGACGTGGTTTTGATTTGTTATTTCAGTGATTGCGAGGTGTTTCCTAAGAACCATGCAGCACCGTTCTCCAAAGTACTCACCTTCTACCGGAAGGAGCCATTCTCCTTGGAGGCCTATTACAGCAGTCCTGCTGAGCTGCCATATCCTGATCCTACCATTGGTGAGAAACCCAGACTTTTGAAAGACTCTGAAACCAAGTCTTACATTCTGTCATGCAGACTAATCGTTTTCCCAAACTCCCTATCACATTGTCCAACAGTTTTCTTTGTTCATTCCTTATGTCCTTGTGTAAGTTTTTCATCTAGTTATTCTTTGTGCCGTTTTCTTCACTCATTGAATCAATTCTTCTATTTTTTTCAGTCTGGGATTTCTGAAAATTCCATATTTAAAACCTGATTGTTGTAGTAATATTTTCCATGAAAACATAAAACATTGTAGGAACATTATATTTCCTATTTTTTACTCGCATTTCTTTTAATCAAGTGTGAAAACTCTTCAGTTTTTTTAATTTTCTCTTCCAGGCCAGTTTGTGATCCAGAAGGTTGTCCCACAGGCATCAGGTGAGAGCTCAAAGGTGAAGGTCAAGGTCCGGGTGAATATCCATGGCATCTTCAGCGTCTCCAGCGCCTCCCTGGTTGAAGTGCAGAAGTCTGATGAGACAGAGGAGCCCATGGAAACTGAGCAGACGTCCGACAAAGATGGAGAGGTACTGCAATTAAAGAGCTGGTATCGCTCAGAAGTAGTTGAAATTTTCTTTAGATGTTAAAGCCACTCTTGTCACACTTAAGTATCCAAAATAATTCACATCCTTGTCTGTATTCAATGGAAAAACCTTTATAAGCTATAACTGCAGCCAATGTAGCAGTGGATGGCTTTCTAGGGCTTTAATGCCTCTTTTGTCTTATTCTACATAAAGGCTACATCATTACGGTGTCTGACTGCAAAACAGAGGCCCAGAAATTGTCTTCTTTCCCCAGAGGGGATTTTGCAAAGGCCAGACAGGCTTGTGTGCCGTAAGGCTCTCCCATACTTCAGCCAAAGTGTCGAAATTTACTCTTGATGTAGTCGCGTGACGAGAATTGCGCCATTGTTTCCGGAGGATGGACTCTTCCTCTCCCTCTCCCTCTCTCAACATCGGGCCCGGGTCGAACTATTTCTACAGACCTCTGGGCGAAGTGTTGTGTTTTATGCAGAAATGCATAAAACACAACAAAAGCAATTTAGACTTCAACTAGTCCGCTTCCGCTATCCTGTCTTTGTAGGTGACGTGAATACTTTGAGGAACGTTTATCAGACATGGCAAGGAATTGTGTAAATTTGTAACTTCAAAGATTGTCAGATGGCTAAAACTCCTAGATGGAAATGACAGTCTTGTTGTTCACAAAAGAGGCCGTGTGGTGCTAGTTCTGACAGTTTAATTTAACTAAACAGCGAACCCATTGAGGTAATGGTGACCCCGGTGGGTAGGGGAATGATGTACTCTAAAAAAGGTGCGGGTGAATACCAACGTCCCGTAACATGGGTCAACTAGAATGACTGAAGAAAGGAAACTTGATTTTTCCCATAGACTCTTACAATTTGAACTGAATTAAAACAAAAAAGTTTCTCTTTTTGTTATCATTGCACCATATTTTGATAAACGACTATATCCTTTTCAGTTAGAAGAATAAATTCTACTAGTAAGTTTAGTTGATTAATTAAGCCTAAATCTGCCAGAGGTACAGATAATTTTGGACCCAACTATAAACATTTGAGCATCATAAAATTAAACAGTTTATTGTCATTTGAAGCCTCAAACATTACCATCAGCAGGGGGCGACATTGAGCTCGCAAAATCCTCAACAAGTGAACCATTTTCCATGACATTTTTTGAGCTTCACAGTGTTTGGGTAATATTCATGTGGGAATTTGAAACGTTTAGCCATATTTTACATGACTAATTCTCAGACTGAGCAGCGGGTCTATAAAAGGGAGGACAAATTAAAAACATGCGGTTTAAAAAGTGGTTTGGGTGGCTTTTTGGTGCCCTGAATTAACGAGGCACTGACTGAACGAAGGGCCCAACATAAAGCTTGATATGAAAACTTTGACTCATTTCATCTTTGCTGTGCCGTCTTCTTTTGAGACGTAACGTTGCATGTTTGTGTCTTCAGACTAAGATGCAGACTGATCAGGATACACAGTCAGCCCAGGGCGATGCTCAGAAACAAACAGAAGACAAGACGCCAAATGAGAGCGAAGAAATGGAGGTAAGATGCTCTTTTTCTATGCAATACAAATTTATTAAAATATGTGACTTTTGCATCCACCACTTTGTTTGTATTTTAGAAGATGAAATAATGCATAAGAACCTCATATTTAAAGATCTATCAGTTTGTTTCATCGTGTTTCTAGTTTTTCTACATTAATTTTTACAGACACATAATTAGCCTGTAAATATCTGCAGGAATATGTGATGCTTTAAATCTTCTTTCTTCTTCTTTCTCTTTTTTTTAGACAAGCACAGAAGAGAACAAAGGTGAGAAAAAGTCAGACCAGCCACCACAAGCCAAAAAGGCCAAAGTCAAAACAAAAGTGCTGGAGCTTCCCATTGAGAACAGTCCACAGTGGCAGCTAGCAAACGACATGCTCAACCTGTTTGTGGAGAACGAGGTAACTACATCTTCAGCTGCTAGACGAGAGATCGCAGCCATGTTCAGCTTTTAAATCTGGTGGTTCTGTCTTGGCAGGGAAAGATGATCATGCAAGACAAGTTGGAGAAGGAGAGAAACGATGCAAAGAATAACGTGGAGGAGTACGTGTACGACATGAGGGACAAGCTGCACGGCATGCTGGAGAAGTTTGTCAGCGAGTCTGTGAGTAAATCACCACCACTTGTTTCCACAGCAGAGCACAGTTTGTTTCAGGAAGTGATTTATTGTCCTGCAAAGACTCTTAGTAATTGTATATTTATTTGTTTAGGACCGAGACGCCTTGTCATTAAAGCTGGAGGACACTGAAAACTGGCTTTATGAAGACGGAGAGGACCAACCCAAACAAGTTTACATTGACAAGCTCGCAGAGCTGAAGGTAATTATGATTAGCGTCCGTTCACATCGATGGTCTTGTTGAAATATATTTATTGTTTTAAACTGATTTGTGCTCTGCAGACACTTGGGCAGCCCATCATGGACCGCTTTATGGAGGCTGAAGAGAGACCCAAAGCTTTTGAAGAGTTGGGGAAACAAATTCAGATGTACATGAAATTTGTGGAGGCCTTCAAAATGAAGGTAAAAAGATTTTTCACTATAAATCTATTTAATCTTGGAAAGACTTAAAAGGGACATTAAATTATTACTTATCAATACTGACACTACTTTTAAACTAAACCGTAGGGGGTTTTTTTTGCAAATAGCTTTAACAAATTTTCTAAAAATAAAAATGATACAATAAAGTTAGGTTTTTATACAGCGTGAGAGCAAAAGTTGAGACAAAACAAAAAACTAACTCTCAGCTTTAAATACAGGAGGCAGCTGAGAGTTCAATTCTTTAAAGAAAAACTAGAAACATATTTTCTTAGTAAAGCTTTTAATTGAGTTTTACATGCATTTGTGTTTTTTATTTAGTTTTTATTTTACTTTAAGTGTTAGGTCCTTATTGCACTTTCAGTTTGTAAGGTGTTCTGTTTTTTAAGAAACTTCAGTGTGTTTCATTTAATTTGATCTTACTCTTATTTAGCCTTTTTGGTTTGCCTTTTAATCTGAACAGCTGTATTCAGTGGGAAACGCAGCTGTCGACAATTTGTTTAACTTCATTGTGAGCATTTAGGAGCTTAAAAAAAAAAATCTTTTGTTGGTTTTGTGGTTTCTGTCGCCTCATAAGTAGCTCCTGGATGTTGTCTTTTCTGCTCATTATGCCCCGCTCTTGTTGCTGTAACACACAAAAAACTTTACAGACTTGCACGTTTGTCTGACATGTTTGTTTGGAAACTGTTTCTCACATAAGGCCGCACAATGAGAGCAGCTCCAAAAAAAGTCTGAAGGAAAACAAGCTTTACTTTTAGAAAAAGATTAACAAATAGAAAAAGATACATTTTATGAATGTGACCTCTAACTGTGCAGATGTGTCTGAATTATTACAGCAAGTATGAATGATTGTAATGAATAGTGGCGGCTCTAATTATTTGGAGTCTGATTACACACCAGTGAGTAACTTCATTCTTCATTCTTGTGCTTCCAGGATGAGCAGTACGACCATTTAGATGAGGCAGATGTCACCAAAGTGGACAAACTGAACAACGAAGCAATGATCTGGATGAACAGCACCATGAACCAGCAAAGCAAGCAGATCCTAGCTGTAGATCCCATTGTTAAAGTGAAAGACATTAAAGCAAAAACAAGGGTGAGTCTTTGCTGTGCCCTTATATATATTATATTCATGTGAGAATGCATCCTCTCTCTAACACCTTTCTCTTGGTTTATAGGAGCTGTTCTCTGCTTGTAACCCGGTTGTGACCAAGCCCAAACCAAAGGTGGAGGTTCCCAAGGAGGAAACACCTGCAGAGCAGAACGGTCCAGTCGACGGCCAGGAGAAGGCCCAGGAGGAAACCACAGACAAGGGAGCAGCTGAGACCACAGTCAACCCAACCTCAGAACCTACACAGACCAGGCCTGACATGGACCTCGACTAAAACAGCCCAAACGCCTCCTGAAGCTACGCTGAACAGGGGCCGGTTGAGTCAGACTGAGATGCGGCCTGGCGGCGTTTATCAGAGCTGGTGACGTATTTCAAGAACTGCACTTGGACAGTGAAAAAGCAGGCAGGGCGGTGAGCACACCGAGCCCAGCTCATAGTGGCACATCTGTCTGACATAGCATGCCCTCTCTTCTTCTGGATGACCTAAATCAAAAGCCAGCTGCAATTACTCTGTTTGACAACGAGCGCTGTACACATGATGGTATTTATTTCTGTTGTGTGCTCTGTAACTGTTCTGGTCTGTGTCACAACCTGGTTTTAATAAAGTGGTTGAAAATCTCTCACAACATTAGCCCTGTCGTGCTTAAGGCAGAAAAATGTTCTGATTTTGGTTGATGCCAAGATAATTATTGTTTCTGATGAGAACTGCATGTCAGTGTGGCATAGGTGGGTGGAAGCTACCTCCCATCTTTAATCTGACAATTTATGATGAACATAAGGTGCACTCTAGTAAACATTAATACCAAACTGAAGATTAAGGGATATGAATGTGAACTAATACACGTACTGCAATTGGTCTTTGCACCCAAACATTTGTACTCATCATAGTTCCGTTCAAATGTAAAAACTAGCCATCCAAGAAATTACTCAAAAGTAAGGTTTTTGGTATAATCATTTAATAGTTAAAAATTACATAGACCAACATTTTATTTGTAATTTTTTTAATTTTAAAGGACAAAATGATAATAACTCGTATAACACTATAAAATCAGATTAAAGAAGCATTCCAAATCAAATTCTTTCAATAGAAAACTTAAAAATTGCAGATGTTTCTGGTGAAAGTTTGGCTAAAATAAGCTTGCTGTTCATTTAGTGAAGTTACACTGGATAGAGTACCCAGAAATTTTACTTTTGTAAAGTTACTAAAGTAATAAATTCTCCTAAAAGTATTTATTCCCCCCATAAAAGTTACTCAAGTAAATGTAATTTAGTCACTACTCAACTATGTTTACACCATATGCAAAACATCATCACCACCGAATCATCCTCGCCGCAGTGAAGCACAGTGGTGGGAGAATCGTGCAAATACTTAAACAAAAAAGCTTGTCAGAGTTGGTGGGAAAGAAGGAGAAAACCTGTTAGGAGGCTCTAAAGGATCTAACACCGGGGCAGAGCTTCACTCTCCAGTAGGACAATGGCCACAATCATCCATGCAGGGATAAAATCGAAGAATTTGGATCAATCTGACTGAAGTTGGGTTTATTTCAAAAAGAAGAAAACCTGAAATGTCAAGTCTGTAAAGCAAAGCTACCTCATTAAATCCCAGAAATTGTGGAGTGTGACAACTTCGCAACAAAGTGCTGTGTGTAGAGAGAGAGAGAATAGCTTTTGGTCCGTTTTACGCAATCATTCAAATCATTTTATAAAAATGCCAAAAAAAAAAAAAAGTGCCACTTTTCAAATTGCGACGCTTCAGCTTTAAGAGGCTGTTGGTTTTGGAGTAGGCAGCGCCGACGCTCACGCCGAGGAGGTCATATGACCCACCCGCACTCTGCTGTTGTTCCGACTGACAGCTGAAGACAAAGGTAATGTGGACTATTTTAACTCTAATAACTAATTTATGTCTGGAAGTCAACACAGATTTGCGTAAACGAATGCGATAAAAGCTTCGCGATACTTTTTTCCCCCCCCGACTCTTAAAGAGATACACAGTGATAAATGAAGCATTACTGCTGAATGACGGCATTATCTTGATGAGTCTAAAGTCTGATTTAGGAGTGTTTTCAGAGCTGCCTAGCTGCTGGGGTTTTCGTCTTAAATGGCGAAATTGTCGCTGTTTTCTGCTGCAGGACGATGAAGCTGATCATCCTAAATGACTACGACCAGGCAAGCGAGTGGGCTGCAAAGTACATCAGAAACAAGATTTTACACTTCCAACCTGGACCCAACAAGTTCTTCACATTAGGACTCCCCACAGGTAAGCGGAAACAGAAAGCGTCCATGTTCTGGTCATTTTCTTCCCCTTATTAAAATCCCGATATAAAGCACTGAATCAGCCAGAGTGCTGTAGTAGCCTTTTTTTTTTTTTTTTTTTAACCAACCCACATCTGCTGACTCAAGAGTCATATAAAAGGATTTAGTTGGTCTTTATCAAAATGCGAAAATGGCAAAAAAAAGTAGAAAAAAGAAGAGAAATCCGCTGCAATTTGTATTTTCCATTGAACAAAAGATCCAGTTAACACCCACTTGTATGTGATACAAAGATAATTCAGCAGCACTGAAAACATGTATGTCAAAGCAATAATTTTAAAAAGTATTAAAGCATCTCTTTTGTATTTGATAGGGTCAGACATTAACGCTCAGAATAGGGTGGCTATTATATTGAAAGGAGATGTGATTTTCCTTGCTGACTGTTTTGAAACCATTAAATGTGAATTAGATGCGCTCTGCATTTCAGCCTCGCTAATATATTCATACTGCGCTAATTTTTCCACATTTTTATTAACCACCAACTTGTTGGGTTTTATTGAGAGATTTTAGTGGTAGAAGGAGAAAGAAATTAATTAAAGAAAGAAATTATGATAAAAATAGTGGTCCCCATAGTATGATGCTGCCATCACTGTACTTCAGTATGGGACTGTTGTATTTAGCATATGCAGTATTGCTCCACCCCCGTCGCCACCTCCCACCCCCCCAAACACACACATAGTGTTTTGCCGGTAGACAAAGACGAAGGATCAACAGTGGTTTTCCTGACCTCTTCTTCTACAGAATGCTGTTTGTTGGAAAGCATCTTTTAAAGACTTAAATACAGTTATGGACTTCATTTTCTTTGCTTTCCATTGTCAATTTAACAAATTCTCCCCTCTCCTCTCCTCTCCTCTCCTCTCCTCAGGAAGCACTCCTTTAGGATGTTACAAGAAGCTGATCGAATACTACAAAAACGGAGAAATCTCCTTCGAGTTTGTGAAAACCTTCAACATGGACGAATACGTTGGTAAGTGCTGATCTCCGTTTATCTCAGCTTCGAGGACTTCTCTGTATGATTTTGTTGAGGACATTTTCGTGAACCCATGTTGCAGGTCTTCCCAGAAATCACCCTGAGAGCTATCACTCCTTCATGTGGAACAACTTCTTCAAGCACATCGACATAAGAGCAGAAAACGCCCACATTCTCGATGGAAATGCAGCTGACCTTCAAGCAGAGTGCAACTCCTTTGAGGAAAAGATAAAAGAGGCCGGAGGGATCGAGTTGTTTGTTGGAGGTCAGCCTTGATAGCAAAACACTTTAATCCCTTGTTTAATGGTGTTATGGTTGAAGAAAGACGAAACTTAAAATAAGTCCTGACATTTTGTTGCAGGGATTGGACCTGATGGCCACATTGCCTTTAATGAGCCTGGGTCAAGTTTGGTTTCCAGAACCAGAGTGAAGACGCTAGCAAAGGACACAATCATGGCTAACGCTCGATTCTTTGATGGAGATCTCGCTAAAGTTCCCACCATGGCCCTGACAGTGGGAGTGGGCACCGTCATGGATGCAAAAGAGGTTAAGAGCTAATTTCAACAACACATATATTGGTCATGCTGTTTGGGGTCTTCCTGATGATCAGTAACTGAATTCTGTGGTTTCTGAGTCACGTTTTCTTTCTGGTCAGGTCATGATCCTTATCACTGGAGCACACAAGGCATTTGCTTTGTACAAAGCAATAGAAGAAGGTGTCAATCACATGTGGACGGTGTCGGCCTTCCAGCAGCATCCGCAGACTGTTTTCGTATGTGACGAAGATGCCACCTTGGAGCTGCGGGTTAAGACTGTCAAGTACTTCAAAGGTACACCAAAACCACGTTGCATATTTTGCTTGTCATGCATAAACGGTTTGCATTTAGATTAGAACAAATCATAAAATTGGTTGCATTGAAAAAAAAAAAAGAGACTCACTGGATGGACTTTAGATATCCAGATACTTTGTGTTGGGCTATAACGTAAAATTCCAGAAAATACAGATTTTAGTTGTAATGTTACTAAATGTTTTCAAAGATTTTATCACAAAATCTGCTGAATTTTGCTTGTTTTTTTTTTCAGGGATGATGCATGTACACAACAAGCTAGTGGAAACACTTCCATCCCAACAGAAGAAGTGAAGATACCTCTTGCATGGGACAAAATATCACAAAAATACACTCCAATCATTCCTCTTACAATTTTAACTCCAGCTAGAGATGATGGTGAACATCGACTCTTCTATTTTTAATGGCGCAGTGCAGGCTGTCAGGTTTTAAATGATTGTCAGCCTCGTATCATTGTTGTTCTTTGTAATAAAATGCGTGATTTATATATCTTGTGTGACTTGGTTGGTTTTCGCAGCTCCACTTAGATCACATGACTAAATGATGCCTTTCGGTGCTCCTCGTCCATATTTGTGTGGAATTTGCTCAAAGTGCAAGTTCGCTGTTGAGTTAGGTTTTTCCTTACAAGAACGGTATAGCGTACTTTTTTGTTTACAAACATCTGTGTATCTTTTTAATACTATTTAGCTTTATTCTGTTATAATTGTTACGAATCGTACTGTATGTGGAGAACTACAGTTACTGACGGCCCCTGAACGCAGCTTCAAAACCGATCTCTGCTCAGAGAAAGAAGGAAGGAGATGGCCGACTAGTAGAAGGAAATATATTTCTGCTTCTTTGTCGGCAAGATTCGTTTGATTCAAGGTTATTTTTCACCGTCTGAAACCGGAGGGGGACGTTAAAAACATTTAGCCCCTCTTCCATGATGGCAGAACAAAACAGCAACGTCAGATATCAGGAGGTAGGTAACAGGTTGCTGACTCGCTGAAACACTGCTAGCAGCTAGCTGACAGTAAGCGAAACAAGGAGCTCAAGCGACCGAGCGTTTGTTTACGGGCGGAGGCCCCATGTGACGGAAAAATAATTGAACTGTATTTTAAACCAAACTACACCCAGTCAGGGTAATGCGATTGTTACTGTCAAAAGGCAGCATGTTTGTTTTAAGCGAATCGGTTAGAACGTTAGCTGGCCTGAAAACTAGTGCAGTCCTGATTGTGACGTTAACTTCAGGAAAACCTCATAACAGTGGCGTAGCGATGCGACGATAAAGCTAATCAGAAGATAAAAGTTATCACTGAAATGTAGAGGTTGTAAGTCTATAAGAAATTAATCATTTTAGATCTAAATGCATGTCAACGTGAATCTTGTTTAAAAAAAAAAAAAAAAAAAAACTAACGCAAAGAAGAAAGTGCATCCTGCGGAGTTGCGTGCTGCGTTGTGTGCTTTATTAAAAACAGGCCGGACTGAGGCATGAACGATCTGAGCCTTCAGGCCAGGAGAGAGCACTTGCATATTATGCAAACTATAAGAATGTAAACAATAACAAACCCAGTAATTTTATCTGACGGAGCCCTAAAACTTTTATAAATTAACATTGATGCGTTTAATTTAGGATTCCTTTTGCTCATGAAATCATTGATAATGTATGTCATGCATAAGTAAGTAGTTATGGTAGAATAGACTTCTCTGGTTGGGAGAAAAAGAAAAAAAAAAAACATACGTCATGTATTAATCGCCTGAATTATGACATCAAACTGTACCTGAAGACATCTGCAAACACCTAAAGTTAGCAGCAGTGTTGGGATTATTACTTTTATTGAATTATTTTTTAATGTTTGTGGAGTCCCTGCACTTTACACTCACAATTATACAGACCATTGCTGAAAGTTTGTGCTACTGCAGTTTTAGCAATTACAATAAACACCACACAATATCGCTACCAAATTTTGAGTCCATGTAGCTCCTAATTGGTATATTAAATAAATATGGTTACGAGTGTACGTTTGTTTTTGGTAACGGTATCCTATTAAGAGAAAGTGTTTCAAGTTTAAATTACTTTTTGTTTCGCAATTTTCCTCAAGATGAAGGAACCAGAAAGTGATCCTGACTAATAAATAAATATTTGTCAGGATCACTGACAAATATTTAGATATGGATAGATTGTAGCTATCCATATCTTCTCTGGATAGCTACAATGTTCAGTAAGATGAATAATCCTATTTACATTAAATATCACATTACAGACAGCAACAGTGAAGGTGTGTTCTTTAAGAATTTCTAAATAATTGTTTTTCATTCAGCATCATAGTGTGTTTTGTTCAGGCAAAAAACTATATTGTGTTGTGTGCTTTTATTTCAACAGCTAGTGAATGAGGAGGAGCCCGCCCAGCCCTCCCAGGAGAGCTCCGGACAGGATGCACCGCCTCCCTACAGCAGCACCGATGGAGCTAGTGCAGGTTAAGAAAGTCTCTGCTTCACCTCCACCTGTCAGGCAACACCCTTTTCTATTGACTCAGTCCTGTTGATGCCACTGTGTGACAACTCGCCATCTAAAGTGAAAGTGTCTTTAAAAGCAAACAGCTTTTATTCTCACAAAGTGCATAAAACCCAACTATATCTGGAAGTCAAGAGTATTTCACTGAAGCCGTTCTGTGACCAGCAATCAGTAGTTTAAATAAAATGTATTCCATAAAGTTAGTAAATACTACTACTATGATCTGAGTATTAAAATGCATATGAATGGAAAATAACTATGAGTGTTTTTCTTGGCCCCAGATTCTGTATTACCGAAGGATGGTTGGGCTGAGTGGAGCCAGTATCATGTTTCTAATCTTGCATCTTTAGAGGTTATAGGTCAACCAGTGTGTTGCGTAAGTGGGCGCAGCCTGGAGTTCTTCCTGGACGAGTTTATTGATCTGAACTGGAGTTGTTGGCGTTTGAAAGGAGCTCTCCTGGATGAGAGCCAGACGACCCAGATAAAAGTCTTGGCTTTTATGGGGAGAGCGTGAGCATTAATGGACATGTCCGCCGCTAATGCCGTACTTCCTGCTGTAACCCATTCCACCCAGGTCAGGGTTTTGAATTCTCAGCTGCTGCTTTCGTTTTTAGAGAGAAATGAAAGAAGATTTCTGCGCTTGTCAGCAGCCGGTCCTTAACCACAGCGGGGTAATCAGTAGTTCTTAGCTTTCGTTTGTCCCCAAAAGCAGATTTAGATTTAAATAATTTAAAATTGCCATCCAAACTGTTACTGTATGTAGTGCATGGCACCTCAGGTCTGAGCTTTCACACACATTTAACCGCTAGTTTGAAAATATCTCCACCATGACCTTAAATCTTGTCAAATTAACTTCCTATCCAAGATATGATGTTCTAAAACCTTCTGCGTGTGAGACCTGATATGCCTGCATTTACGCCTCAAAGTTCCCCTCATGCTTATGATCTGCAAAAGATACAAGATTCAAGATTTATTTGCCGGGTACTTATTAAAAATGCACAGCCTTTTCTCACCAGCCTCTGACTGTACATATAGCAGTTTAACACTGAGGGATTAGTCATTTCTAATTTCTGCTTCTATAAATCATCCGAAGTACTTAAAAACAAGACATCTAGCAAGAGCGCACAGCTGGTCTCCAATGGGAGACGGAATGGGAGGACCGGCTAACCCCCCAGCCAAGAATGGGTCAGAACCCAAGATGAGAAACGAGCCGTTTCCAAGACAGCCAGCAGCAATCAGACAGAAACTGTTCCTGCTCCGAGAAAGACATTAAAATATGAATATAGTAATGATGACAAAAGGGGAAATAAATTTTATTTATGAACTTTCACCAAAAACAGCTTGTTTTCTTTTCCTTTAAAGATGTTTTTATTTATGTTTGCATAAATAAAAACATCTCGTTTCATCCGCAGCGTTCTTTGAATGCAAGGAAGAAGGCGGGAGATTTCCCAACCCTCCGTCGTACAACGTTGCCACCACGTTACCCTCCTACGACGAGGCCGAGCGAAGCAAAGCCGAGGCTGCTGTCCCCCTGGTCACAGGAAGGGTCTCGGTACGTCCCCTTTTCTCTCTGCCATGTTAGGAGACGGCAGAAGTAAGCAGGAGTCATTGGAACGCATGTCCTGCTGTCGTTGTAGGAAGACGACTTTGTGGCCAGAGATGACTTCGAAGACGCCGACCAGCTGCGGATAGGAAACGACGGCATCTTCATGCTCAGTTTCTTCAGTAAGACGTGGTCTAGACATTTGAATTGTTCGCCGGCAAACCGGTGTAGAGAGAGGGGGCAGAGATCTTCAGACCGAGATGCAGCAGAACAGTTTGAGTCTTTGTGCTTTGAGTCTTTGTGATGTTTCTGACTCTGATTTTTACAGTTTTCGGGTGAGTAGCTGCTTTTGCTTCATGAATGAAATCTTTACTTGAAGTCAGCATGTTGTATTTATTTATGTTATGTGTTAAAATGGGTTTGATTAGAAAAATTTGCAAGAGAGCAAATATGTTTTCACAGCACTGTATACACCATACATCTGGAAAATTGCACGATTGCAGTGTTACTAAGTTCGACATGCTAAGCCTCCAACCACAGAAAGTAGGAATGTTACAATCGCTCAAAGCGAGTTATGTTTGATTAGCAAGTGTGCATCATTCCAGATTTAGTCAGTTCTCATGTTTTAAATGCCCGTTTTTCGTTTTCACCACTCCACAGTATGACATTCCCCATTCCTCGATCGTTCCTTTCTGTATTCAAACATGTGGACAAACCTTTCTCCTGCTTGACGTCATTTGGAACATTTTTCTGTCCCCAGTGGCATTCCTCTTCAACTGGATCGGCTTCTTTCTGTCGTTCTGTTTGACCACGTCAGCGTCCGGTCGATACGGAGCCATTTCCGGCTTCGGCCTCTCCCTCATCAAATGGGTTCTCATCGTCAGGGTGAGAGCATGTTTCAGTCTCCACGCTCGGCAGGAAGGAGTCTTACCGTTTAGGGCGCATCGCGTGTGCAGCTCCTTACACTGCATCTCTTTCTGTTCCTGCAGTTCTCCACTTATTTCCCCGGATACTTTGACGGACAGTACTGGTTGTGGTGGGTGTTTCTGGCTCTGGGTGAGTGAGAGGCGTTTTGCATATTCACAGTAGTCGTTTTATTCTAGTTAAAGCAAACTTTATTTGTTTCTTTTATGATTATATTTCTGAGACCAAGCTGTCTTCATTTGTGGACTTCAGGTTTCATGCTGTTCATCAGAGGCTTCGTTAATTACTCCAGAGTGCGCAAACTGGTTGATCCCGCTTACGCCAACTTGCCCAGAACAAGAGTGCTTTTCATCTATTAGAGGTGAGTGCATTTAGCCTCGCCGAGATGATCGTTTACTTTGGCTGCTAGAGTTACAGACACACCTGGCAAATGTGTTAAAGAACCTTAAAACAAATACTTTTTTTATCATCATTTTAAACACTGGAAGTTTCTGTTATTTTCTTCTCTATAAAAATCATTGGTGCCACGATTATCAGTCCGTCTGTTTGTAGTTTTTACACTCTTATACTCTTTCAGGTCTATGGATTAGATCCATAGTCCAGATTTAGTCCAGTATTTATGTTGTTGGACTATACTGACTTTGTCTGCCTCAGTCATTTCTGTGTGGATTCTCCTAAAAGACCAGTTTAAAAACCATTTTTAGTCGTCACGTTTTTGGCGTGGGAAGATGTGAACAGATTAAACCAAGCAGCCAAACTAAATGCGGCCACATCTGGTGCAGAAACAGACCTTTGATCTTTGTCCGGCCTTCTCTCTTCACGTCGAGCAGATGGAAGGCGGTGAGAGGAGGTGAAGCAAAAACGATGTTCGAGAGTCGCAAGAAGAGACTTCACCGGAAATCAGCCAGACGAGGTCTAGACGAAGACAACCTCAAGATGGTAACATATTCAGGAAATATATAAAACTTGTGTTTTTCTTTTGTTTAGACATTTCATTAATGGAACATGGTAAGCAGTAATAGTCCCTTTAGCTATTCATTGGTGGCTAATGTTAAGTGCTATTTACATCTGTTGTAATGTAAGAGTATTGCCTTATATGATTTGATGGTAGCATAAGAGCATGCATCTGCCGCCAGGTTATTAATTAGAGCCGGGCTCATATTGACCAATGGGTTTTCTAATTTGCGCAGCACTGTAGATTGACCACAGCATGCAGCACACTCTGTAACATTCACTTCATCGGTCTAATGTCCAACTAGACGTTTGTATTTCAATCAGCTATTGGCTGTAAGCTATGCTGTTCCTTCTTCAACCAATAGGGGGCAGCGTTGTCCTTACATTTCCAGACGCTTTCGTGAGAGATGAACAACAGAGCCTGTTTGTAATTTGCAATCCAAACATACCAGATCGACCTCTGTTTGTCAGAGGTTTCTTCTAAAAATTACTGCGGGTTAAATCAGGTGAAACTATCCAAACCTGAAAGAAGAATTCAACTTACTGGGATGCTCTGAAAAGAAATCCAGCCTGTTGTTTTCATTTCACCCAGACTAGCATCTAAATCTCTGAGCTGCTGCAGTGGCGCTGCTGAATTTTGGTGTTTGTCTGAGAAGGTCTCATTTGAATGCTGCAGTCTGACCTGCCGATGACTCCGCTGTGAGTCAGAGAGAATCTCTGCTGGAGGAAAAGCTCAGAGATTTAAAAAAAAAAAAAAAAAAAGCTGTCTGGATTTCAGCTGTTAATGATCCAGTTTGAACAGCTGCATCACAATAATGAGCACAAAAATAGCTGAAACTCCTCCTCCAGGTGGAATTTTTGCCTTAAGATTTAATTGACAGATGTGTTTTAGTTTTTTTTTTTCTTCCCCCTCTCAACTTTCTTCACACTGCGTTAGAAGTTGGTATCAATTAAATCAAGAATGTTGCTTTTCAGCTGCACTTCTAGAAGTGTTAGCGGTAAAACCCAGATGATGTTATTCCCAGTCCACACTGAACAGTTTGAATCATTAACTTCATACTTCTGCCATGGCTTTGATTACACACCAGTTATGCTTGTTTCTATGTGACGTAGAGCTAAACTTTGGGGTTATGTTGTTATGTAACTGTACAGAAATCATGTAGTGTTAAATAAATGTCACTTTCAATGGGTCCTCTGGGTCGTCTGTTTTTATTTTTCTCATTTTCGCCCACCCATTAATACAACCTTTCTCAAAGTATAAAGCTTCACGTCAAGAAAGACGTGAAGCTTTATAGAGTTTTTTTTTATCTGCGGAAACTTAAGTGTCACTAAATCACTGAACCTACAACATTTTGAATTTACAAGAATAGCTTTACATACCTGTAAACGTCAAACTAATGGTTCTTACTCATAAATTCACAGGGGGAGTTAAGAGAAACTCAGCAGAGTGCTTGGAACCTGGTTAGTGATAAAGTTTCTCTGGTTCTTCCTTTCCACATACAGGCGCATGTCTAAGAACCAGAATAGAACCAGGTGATTCATTTCATTAAATACAACAAGGGACATTTATATGTTACATAGATTTATTGCACAAGGATACAATTCAAGTATTAGTTTCTGTTGGCTCTGATTATCAGCTTGCATGTAATGTAAATCAAAATATCACAGAGGAGCATTTTCTGCTTCAGAAGTTGCTGAACAGAATTAATCAAATTTTATTTATATAGCACATTTCAGCAATAAGGCAGTTCAAAGTGCTTTCCATCATTAAAAACACAAAAATCAACAATTGAAACTACGTTTTTTTCCAAGTGTTGTCAATAAACAAAAATGTTGGTTAGTGATTCATTTATTATGGTGTGAAAGCAACTCTGGACAGGTGGGTTTCTAGTCTGGATTTAAAGGAACTCAGCTGTTTTACAATTTTCAGGAAGTTTGTTCTAGATTTCTGGTGCGTAGAAGCTGAATGCTGCTTCTCCATATTTGGAGATGCAAAGCAGAACCAGAAGGCCTGAGTGGTCTGGAAGGTTGATGCAACAACAGCAGACCTTTAATGCGTTGCGGTGCTGAGGACTGAGGCAGTTGTCGTTCATGTCTTGGGTCTGATGGCTCTTGAGGCACCGACTCACAGACTCTGTATCTCTACACTCTTAAAAGGAAGCGGCTAGCCCTTCTGATGGCTTTGGTTATTCCTGTTTTTTTTTTTTTTTCTCCCACACCTTTTCCTTCTACTCAACTTTCCACCAAAATGAACAGCCGGATTAATTTGGAATAGTGTTTTGTAGTTTATCCCCTTGTGGAGGGAGTCCAAGACTTTCTGCTGGATAATTTCCAAGTCAGCAGTCTTCCCTCTGAGCATACTAAAGGGAAGACTAGTATGCCCCCTCTCGTATGCTCAGATAAAATGAAACACTTCTTTAAGTCCACTTATAATTGGTCTTATCTGATATTCAAATTTAGGATAAATCAGGATTGTGTTTCGATTAGCTGAGTTAAATAGCTGCTAAGTAAAGGTTGCTCAGACGTGTTAGTTGATAGTAAAGATGCAGCTTCATTTATACGGAAGATAAAACTCTGGAGGTAAACTACTCATGCATCAGAGCTCAACATTCCTCACATCCCGTCATTAGAGTGGCTCACTAATCCCCGGAATCCTCCAGCTGTCTGGGGATGAAGAAGACGGCCTTCTGTCCGATGTGGGTTCTTGGGCCTAGTTTAGTCCTGCCGTTCTTCTTCAGGCCGACGTACCAGCTGCTGTCCTGGTATTTCTGAGACTTGTACGTGTTGTAGTAGTTCTCCTCCAGGTTCTCCAGGAAGTAGCACTCGTCGGTTACTGTGGACTGACGAAGACAAAAGGTTTAAGGAACGATGCGTGAAGCTGAATAGATCTCCAGAACGATAAAAGTAGCTGTGGATACTCACTGAGCCGTACAGACGGCCTTCAGCGCTCATGGCCAGATATCGCTCTGCCGCCGTACCCCTGATAACGACGACGCCTCTGCCCACGGCTATGAGCTTTAGCACAGCTGACGGGAAGACAGGTGAGAAATCAAACTAGATACAAACCCTTAAAGACGCTCTCAAATCTACTATTTTATAAGCCAAATAAATAATTTATCTGACAAATGTAACTTTTGATCCACACCGTAGAGCTTCAGAAACCAATATGATCAGTTAATCGTATTTATGTAAACATTTAGGAGAGTGTTTTCATTTTCAGCTCGTCTAAATGTGCTTTTGATGGGGGAAAAAAAAAAAAAAATGTCGACATACTCTGAGAAAAGGAAACACATGTTGATTCCTGTTTGTTGTGTTGGTTTGACAACAGGGAAACATTTCCTGCAGATCTGATCCATGCAAACATCTTCAGCGCAGCTGGGAGCAATTCACAGCTCCACGTTTCTCCAAAACAAATTAAGAGTTCTCCCCTCAAAGCCTTACGCACAATAACCCCATGTTGAGAAAGCGGAAAGGTTCTGTTCGCAACTTAATCTAGAAAATAAAAATGACTCCCACATACTCAGAATGATACTTACGTAATTAAAGCAATTTTTGTATTAATTTACTATGTCTGGTCTTCTTGAATAAATGTTTGGACGTGTTTTTGAACGTTCCTCTCATCTACCCACCTCCCCGTCTCTGCAACATCATGCTGCCACCATATTGCTTCACTATGGGGATGACTGTAGCTGAAGGAGGAAATGAGCAGTGCCTGATTTCCAGACGTGATGTTTGGGATTTAGGCCAGTTCAGTTTTATTCAACCCAAAAAGAAATTAAATGGCATAACTAGTACTATCTTACTATCTTTAAAGAGTTGTTGTGGATGGTGATGTGGGCAGAAAGGATCTCCAGCAGCAGTCAGTCATACAAGGCCTCTGACTCAACACTGTTGCTGTGTCATGACTGTCACAACATGCTTACAGCTCATTTTCTGAGAAGCAGAGTTGATATTCAACGGCAACACGTCCTGGACGGTTCAATCAGCCGTTGTCAAACGCTGCTAATCCACCTCATTTGCTTATGCCACTCCTCTTTAAATCTGTGTGGATGTACAGTTCGAAGGCCGGGCAGCTCGGTTGAAGCGGAGGGTATAATCAGCCCCCAAATACGATCGGTGGAAGAGAAGGTTTGAACTTCGTCCTTCTCTCTCTGCTCTTTTGTCCTGCCCTGCCCTGCATCCACAAAAGTCTCCTTGTCAAGCCTCGATTAGTAGATTTTTATTTGTAAAAAAAAAAATCAAAACCACACACTACTTTCCTTCTACTTCTCCGTGACGCAGTGCTTTCTGTCAGTCTACTCCATAAAGTAAAACTTACAAAAATCCAGTAACATCTGTGGTTGAAATGTAACAAAATGTGAAAAAGTGTAAGAGCTCTGAGCTCTTTTGCCAGGCACTGCACTTCGTATTACTCAGCATTCCTTCTGTCATTTGAAACATTTCTTTTTCTTTTTTTTTCACTGTTTCACTTGTGAACTTAAAATAAAGCAACTACTGTAAAGAGCCAGAGCAGGTATCCTCCTCAGTAAATGAAAGAGAAAAACATTATACTTTCAAATGTCTCTGCAGTAGATGTAATTTGAGTGCATTTATTCAGTGACAACATAAAAAAAAAAAAATCAGTCTTAAACTAAAACTCCTTCAGCACAATTACTGGCTCCTCAAAGAAGCCCTTTAAAGATAAAGGTGAGGCTATCCTTCATTTTAGCTTTTATTTTTTTCTGTTAATCAGAGCATGTGATCAATGAGTAAGCTATGATTTATTGGGTATAACAGCAATGCGAAACATTTCTTTTAACCATTTTCTTTGGTGAGGTCCCACATATGCCTTACCTCTGGGCACAGTGAGCAAGACGATTAGAAAATCTGTGAGATCAGCAGCACAAAGTTGCACAACGGTATCACAAAGTTTCCATAACAACCTTTAGAAACTATAGTAGCTACACGCCGACTGGTTATATGGGAGTGATCCCAGAAAAAAACCCCAAATAAAACCAAAAACCTTTTATGTTCAGCCATCAGCAACAAACTTGTGGAGCTTCCTAAACGCAGAGAAGCGCTCCACATGGGTCTGTTGTGAAACAATGGATGAAAAAAGAGAGTCATGTCCTCTGTTAAGCATGGTGGAGGTTTTGTGATGCTGTGGGTCTGTTCCTCTTTCAAAGGCCTTCAGAACCTTATGGCACATTTTAAATGTAATCCTTTTCTACCACTTAGCTGCAAATGGTTTGTCACTGAGTATTTTCTAAGTCTTTCTGTTCAACTTATGAATGTTTTTCCAACGTCTCTTTGCATAAAAAAGTGACTGAAAGCTACAAATGTGGAGTAGGATAGTAACTTATTACATTTACTCTGTTGCCTTTACATCAGTCATGCCATGAGTTGGGGAAAAAAAGACATTTAGCAGTATTTTCACTAAGCTGTACTTTTTACTTTTTGAGTACTTTTATTACTTGAGTAAAATGTCTGGGTACTCGTCCCACTGAGAGTAACTTCACTGAATGAAGAACAAGCTTTGTTTTAACCAAAAATTCACCAGACACAGACACACACCTGCAGCTTCTGTTAAAGTTTTATACTGAAAGAATTTGATTTGGATTTTTTTTTTTTTTTTTGTAATTACATGAATTACTTTCATTTTTGGTCTTTAAAATACCAAATATTTTTTTACATAATATTATATTTTAGTTTGTCTGATGATGTCATTTTTAAAAATTAAAAGATTCATCTTTTGATGATTTACTACTTGAATCACCAAATTCTTTTTATTTATTCATTTTTTACTCTTGAGTGAGTTCATAAATTCCTCGCTACTTTTCAATGTTACTTGAGTAAAACTATGTTGAAGTAATGCTACTCTTACTTGAGTACAATTTTTGGGGTACTTTACCCACCTCTGAATAAAACCGCAAGACCTCCATAAAGCTGTGTGCTTGTGACTTTAGAGAAGATCACAATCAATTCCGAGCTTCATTGGCTTGTGGGCCGAGCTGCAGTTTGATGCAGCACCAGAGGAAGTGAAGGCATCATGTCGCAGGCCTGACCTGGATGGAAAATGCGCAGTGTGCTGCGGCAGCCTCACTCACTGTGATCATCCCGCTCATCCCGCTCGCCCCGCACCGTCCCATCGGCCAGGATCTGGAGGTGGTATCCGCCGTTCATGCAGTACAGCCGCGTCGGCCGCCGGTAGTCGCGCAGCGTGGGGCCGCCGTCAAAAGCTCGCTCTTCGGACGCGAACGCGTCTTCATCCGCCATCATCCTCAGGGGACAGCGGGGCTCAGCAGGTGGGTCACAGTTGGGGGTTTGGGGGGGGGAGGGGGGATGTTCTGTGTCCTGCGGTGGTCTACTGTTTGTGTCGTCGAGAACGAGCGAGGCGCGCTCCCGATTCCTGCCTCAACCTGCAACCTTCCGTCATGAATCATCTGGGATTAAAACTCCCTAAAATGGTTCATAACTGTAGCACCTGTATAAACATGTTGCATTTTAACGCTCCAGTTTTATTTCGATATAACGTTCTACAGCAGTAAAAGACACAGTTTCATATTTTTCTATAGGCTGGATGTAAAATATACCAGTAGCAGATGTTTAATCCAGTTGTTTTCATTGGAATCGGTGAGTTTCAAAGGACGTTAGTTTCTTTCATTACTTCTCTTTATTTTTGCCACTGCAGTGTAATGTTTATTCTTTATTTTCACAGTTATGTCTATTTGCTGAGTATGCTATTCAAGTAAAATTGATGATGACAAAACAAGTTTATCAGTCGTATGTTTCCACCACTTAAGAAACCTTCTTCTCAAAGGACTCTAAAAAATAATACAGGTGTAATTCGATCATAAGAGACTGAAAAACTATAAAAATAGAATAAATTAAGAAACAAAAAGAATAAAAATTGTATGAAATGACAACTAATTTCCTCCTTGCATTAAATCACCAGGCCTGATCGCTATGGGCGTCTAGGAGTCAAATAACAATCAAATACGGTTTCAGATATTTTTTTCCAAGTTTCACAACTGAAATGCTTCCTCGTTCTGCCACGTTACAACCACAGACCAAAGTGCATTTTATCATGACTGTATGTGACAGACCACCAAAAGGTAAAATGGAATAAAAGTCAGTGTTCAATCTGTGTTTAACCCCTTCCCTCTGATACCTCCAAATAAGATGTTCTGCTCATTCATCTTTGCCAAGCAGCTCAAGCTCACAGATTTGACGGAGAGCAGTGTTTGAACATCAATTTTCAAGTCTTACCACAGACTCTCAATTGTGCTTTTATCTAGACTTTGACTGGGCCATTCTAACAGTTGAAAATACTTGGGATCTAAGCCTGCGGATCATATCCCCGTCCAGCTGGACGGGGAATCTCCTCCACAGTCCAGGTCTTACAGCTCCACCTTCTTCCCATGAACTGTGACCTGCCCAGAGCATGATGCTGCCACACCACATTTCACAGCAGGGATGTCGTGCCTGGTCTCAGGCCTTCACAGAACACCTGTATTTTGAGAGATGAAATTACATAAAATGGGATCAGTTGGACACATATATTTGCCGTTCTTTATTTTTGATTTAAAAGAGGATTAATAAACAAAGGAATGCCAAACTTTTCACATTTTTGTTTGTAAAACTGTTGGAGATTCATGAATTGTTTTCCTTCCTCTTTGCGATAATCCACTGCTTAATTTCAGTCTGAAAACTAAAGAAGTGCATTTAATTCTGTGGTTTACATGACAAAATTGCGTTGCTTTTCTCACCTGAAGGATACTTTCTTTATAAAGACGTTTGATAAAACATTATGCGGAGTATTCCACTGATTAATCGCTAGTTTATGTATTTAAAAACAAACATGATTCTCACTGGCTCCCTCATCAGGCGTGTGCTTCTTTATAGTGCTTCTGCTTCGCATCTTTAACAGTGCTGAGGTTCAGTTTCAGGCATCTCAACAGTCAATAAACCAGGTGTCAGATGGAGAAAAAAAATTTATTGGTTGAACAAGTGCTGTTACCAAAAAAAGGGGTGAGGGGGGGGGGCTTACAACGAGCTTACCAAGTCCAATGTTCAGAACGGGGCTAACGTCAGCATACAGACGCTTTTACTGGAGAAGTACCACACAAACACGTACGGTTTGACCTTTAATCGATGGAGGAGAAAGATCAACAAGAGTCACGCTACAGAGGAGAAATAATACAGAGGGGTAGGTACTGAAAAACCATTTGAAGACAAATACACCACATGTTCTTTACAATGGATTATATGTACATATTAAACTTGTTTTAGGCAAAACAAACAAACAAACAAAAAAAAAGCTCTTTTTTTTTTTTTTCTGAGAAAACATACACCAGTGAAACGTGATCCGCCCTTTGTTAGTCTCATAGTTTCTGTCTGCATATGTTTTATACAAAATAGACTTTCAAACAATATTTGGGTAGTGCAATTTCTTAGATTCAAGCTGGTTGATTACTTTCACAAACAGTTTGTGTATGAAAAAGCCCAAGTCCTATCCTATTCACAGTATCACACAATTTGACCAAAGACTTGTTTTAAAAAAAAAAAAAAAAAAAAAAAAGGAAAGAAAAAAAAAAAATGGGGTTGTGGGACCCGTTGAAGAGAGCTGTACATTTGTTATCTCAGAGCTCTGGAGTTTACACTGACATTATGTGTAATCTGTCACCTTTGGTCACCTTGTACTCAAACATTAAATAGGTCGTTTGTGTGAGTGATTACAATTTCCTGAATATTTCCCCCCAAGAAAATCTGGCCTGCAGAGACAAAAGTTAGAAGTGAGATCCCCTGTATGAAAGTAGCTTATACTGTGTTAAAAAGGATGGAAAACAAAAACAAGGTGAAGGTGATAGATTATCTGTCTTTTCTATTGCATATTCAGTTGTGCACAAAAATGTAAACAGGATACATTTTTGGGCATGATGAGGCAAGTGTGCGATTTCTTACATATATATATATATATATATATATTTATATGTATATACATATATCTATCTCTTTCTTTCTCTATATATATACTTGTAAAGATGAAGAGCAGCAGCAGAGATTTGGATACACTGAATGTGAAAGTAACCCTCAAACAGGTAGGTAGCAAGGATGGTTTTCATCTATTCTGGTTAAACCTCAGAGGAAAACAGAACGTTTGTTAGAGTCTACAGACGGTATGAGCGGCGGAGGCAGATTCCCTACAACTTTGCACATCTGTCAACTGAATTTTGAACAATAATAAAACGTCAAGAAACACAGAAGTAGCCACACGTGTGTGAGGCTGTCGGATGCTTTTGGTTCTTCACATCGGAGCAGAAGGTGGACATCAACATAAGTGTGAATTAGATCATCTGTTTTTAAAAACCTGAGCTCTGGAGCAGAGTAAAACATATATAGGTACATCTTATGTATTTGGGATAAACATTTAAAAACAGTTCGTTTTGCCATGTTTTATATTTATATATATATCTCTATATATATAAAAGTGAGCAGTTGTTCACTTGACATATTTTGTTTCTTTCTGACAGCTCACAACATATCATCTACAAATAACAGTTCATATCTAATTTATTAATAACTCTCTAAATATCACATTCATAGTAAAATCTTAAAGTAAAAGACAGATCGGGAGTTAGGAGACACACAGACGACAAGCTGCGCAGATTAGAAGAAAGATGTTGCAACGCATCAATCAGAAACACCGACAGACACTCCCCCTTTACTGCGTGGGACTGAAGGTCAGGCAGCTCTGGACTTCTTACTCCTTTCACCAGGTAAGTGTTTACGCTTTAATGCTTGGATTTGTCTGAGAATTAAAAAAACAAACAAACAAAAAAAACAATAAAAATACTGACCAACTTTTAGCATCCCTGAAAATAGACAAAAGCAGGAGTTTGGCACTGTAAAAAAAAAAAAAAAAATTAAACGAAAAACAAAAACAGTTCCCAGAGTATAAAAAGAATCAGTTCTGCCTGCCTCTGCAGTCAGTAATGGGACTCTTTTTTTTCACTGCGATGTGGTAACTGATGCAAAGTGCTGTAAAAAACGCAGCGGGGAGTGGGCGGGGCGTCGGGGCACGGCTACGTAGCAGACAGTCAGAGCACATGCAAAGGGTGCGGCATACACACACGCAAACTTTAGGTCAAGTTGGGCTGCAGAGGGAGCACAGGGGGCTATTTATCAGTTATCAGCATCTGTGGGAGGTTTACGTGATCGACCAACGCCTGAACAAAAGTACTGTTTATTTATTAAGCCATTACTTATTCTGTTGAAAAGGATTATATTGATTTCTGGGGAAAACCATCATATTTGTGTTCTTGCTAAGACCTGAGATTAATACATATCATGTCTCTACAGTAATGCGGAATTCTGGATGTATATTTGACACAAAAGCAGCGTGCTACTGGAAGCCCTTTGCGCTACATGCTGCACAGAGTCTTTGAGATTTTACAGTATTTTATAAACTTTCATTTTATACATTTTATAATTTCAAAGCAAATTTTAGCAGTACAATAATCTACACACTTGTGACTGGGAAGGTTTATTGATTACTATGATTCCAAATTGTCATTATATCTGCATCATATTCAAATTCCTGTTTTATTATAAGTGCTGTTTAATTTAGAATTTTCTTGACAACAAAAAACACGACTTATTTATAGAACTATATCAAATCAGGCATAATGAGTATTAATTGATTATATCTACCTCTGAATATTAATGTGTTTTTTATTTACAATATGTAGCTCTCTAGCCTGCTATTGTGCCAGACAGAGAAGGATGATCAGCTGGTGGAGACCAGACGTCTCATCTCAGTAAAGAGATGGTCGATAACAGAGGTAAGAGCTTTCTTTCTTTCAGACGGCGTTCACTTTTTCATGTTCTTAACTTGGGCTTATAGCAGAGACATGACAGTAGTACCAATCTGTATCTTTGCAAAACACTGTTTTCCCCCAAAAATTAAACTATTCCTTACAGAAAACAAAACATATGCAGTTTCAAGACCAAAAGGTACCCTTAGCCAAATCTTACAAAGAGCAAAGGTTGTACTGCGGAGGAAGTCTTCAGAGGAATTACGACTATTTATACCAAAACGATTGTTTAAAATAAAAAAAACGAGAGCGGGTGGAGGACGGTTATTTTCTAATCACCTTTAGCAGTAATAAATCTACAGATATTAGTACTTCCGAATATCAAAAACGACAAACTTGCAAGCACAATAATACATGCCCTTTCACTTGTGATTGAGAAACGCACGTAACCATCACATATTTTCTAAGATTAGACTAACGGGGCAAGATAAAAAGTCCACACTTTCCGTCTTTAAGTCTTTCTCGAAAGACCGATATACAACACCGAGCCCGTCTTCACAGTCTTTTAAAGCCTTTCGCAGAGCGCCAAGTACTCGCGTCGCACCGACGACGCCGGTAATGGAAGGGAAGCAGGCTAAATATCCTTTCTTAGCGAGAACAACACTTCTACACACAAAGGATGGAGCGAGCTGCCATTTGTAAAGATAAACAGCCACTAGAAAAGAGAAAAGCTGCAACTGCGTGTAATATAAAAAAGTACAATCAACTTATAATGAAGGTAGATGATGAGAGGTTCACGTGTAGCAGGAAAAAAATGGCTTAGATGATATTCGAAGCAAAAAAGGCACATCTTTTTCCCTTTTGTAGTTGACATGTAAACCTGGAAGAGGTCTGCTTGTGGAAGGACTCCTTTAGCTAACAGGCCCACACAACTTTATATGTTAATCAAAGCAAATAAAATATGCTTTTGAAAAATCACTAGAAAACTGTTGTTTTTTTGTTTTTTTTTGTCGTTGTTGTGTCTGTGTGACTGAAAAACATTTTGTTACAACCGCCTATAAAAACTAAAAGTGGAACATAAAAAGCCTACGTAATAAGAGCGTGTTATTCCGATTTGTTGCCTCCTTGGGCAACGATGACCTGGAAAAGTGTATAAACTGTTACTTTGAAAATGTAGAAAATACTATCAGAACCTTTACATAGATATTTTGTTGTATCTATTTCAGATATCGCTCTGAATTTCAAGGTAAGACACCTGAGACAACATGAATGTTAGCCTATTTCTCTTTGCCATTAGCTTTACAAGCATTTCCTATTCGTTATTAGACACTACATCTTAGACTACTCAACACAGCGAAACGTCTTGTGCTCGCGTTCTGGTTCCTACACAAACATTGCTTTCCCCCCCCCGACCCCACCAGACCCATCAGCCTGCTGCACAGAGATGCACACTTGCTGCTAAAAAACACGGCTCCCTACTGGTGTAAAGTCCTTTCGTTGTTGCTCTTTTCCGAGGGGGCGAATGGGTGGGGAGGTTTTGTCGGGCTGGTGAGGTGACGTGGTGGGAGTTTAAGGCATTGTTGCTGCTACGGGAAACAGTCACTTCTGGTGGAAGAGGAGAGGTTTGACGCTTCCAGCCTTGAATTTTGGTAGCTGATTGCTGATGATCTCGGCCAGCATCTCGGGGAACTCCACGCTCAGGAATTTATTCACGAAGGTGTAGAAGCAGAAGCTGAGCAGTCCGCTGCCCATCTGTGGATGACACGACAAGAGGTCGTCAACCAGTGCGGGTCACACCGGACGCACACGGAAGCGTTTTGCACATGTATTGAAGTGTTTTCAACGTTTTGTCACGCTAAAGTCCCAAACTTTAATGTATCTTCTGGGATTTTATGTAACCGACCAACACAAAGTAGTGCATTATTGTAGTGAGAAAGAAAATATACATGGATTCCAATATTGCATCTTACAAATAATTTTTTTTTTTTTAAATTGTGCACTGCGCCTTTTACTCTGATATCCTCAAATAAAATCAAGTGCCTCAATTTGCAAACGTAAGTCACCCAGTTGTTGATTCCTAAAAATAAAAATAAATCATTTAAATAAAAAAACATTAAAATTGGTTGTTGTATCATAAAAAAATAAAGATAGTATGATATTAATAGTTGTATTGGGTAAACCTTCAATCGGTTCAGTGATTACTTCTTTAAGTTTGCCTCTCAGTCCCTTTTACAGGCATTTTGGAATGAAGCCTAAAACACATTGGAGATTGTTTAAAGTCAACATTCCCCAATATTAATGAAAAAGTTCTACTTCCACTGGAAGATTATTTCATGTCACAGCATAAGTAATCTGCCAGTGAAACCAGCAATTTCTTCCTAAACCCATAAATTATTTACCGAAAATTCTTTTAGAAAGATTTTCCGCCCTTGAACAAAGCCTGAATAATTAAAAATGGATGACTCAGGAATACAATCTCTGTCATCAAACAAGGAGCTAATTTTCTCTACAGCTGATGTGAATCCAAATATTCTGTGTGTGCGTGTTGCATGCTGTACCTCGTGCATGGAGTCCAACAACTTGGTGAGCTGGTAGAAACGCTGCCAGTTCTGGCTGGAGTTCTCCTCGCGCTTCACTATGGCTTTTCCCAGCTCTTTGATGTACGACATGCGGATCTCGTCGAACACCGCCTGGCTCTTCAGGCCGTCTTTGGGCACTGCGGGAGAGGGGACACTCAAGGTAAACGCCTGACGCAGGACAATATTCAAATCCAACCACTTTTGGTGTAGTTCCAGTTTTACTAGATAATTAAAAAAGAAAGATGAAACCTTTTCTAGTCAGAGAACTGAAGGAATGTATTGCTGTAATTTATGTTGAATCAAAAAAAAAAAAAAACAAACATCAGAATTTTACATTACGTTGTGCTTGTTTCATAACGAAAAATAAAACATGCTCAGGTTTGTGCCTATAAGATTTCAAAGTATTAAAAAAGGTATAAGTGCTAAGTGTACTTTGTATTACTGTTTGCATTGATTATCAGCGAAAGCCTGACCTGTGCTGAGCAGCAGCAGGACCTTCATGCACAGGTACTCCTCATGGGAAACCTGCAGCCGGACGAACTCGCTGGAAATCTTCAGCATCTGCTCAAACTGCTCGGCCATGTAGGGCAGCTTCATCCGCTCCCTGGTGAGTTCAAACACAAACGGGTAAAAACACACAAACTTCACCCGTGATTGATTCAGGGGGTTGCTGACCCCATCATACCTGAGTCTGGGTGATTATTCAATAAATTAAAACTTAAAAGAAACAGAATAACCAGAAAATAACAAATTCAGATATTAATAATAAGCACTGCAACTTTGGTGTGTTGTAAAAAATAAAGGACGGACGTTAATGCAGCCTTTGAGTACAACTAGGTTCTTTCTGAGTGTTTCAACATGGAGAGACACAACAGAAAGCTGCATGGACCAAAACAAAAACATGACGCCTAAATGTCGGAAGAATCACACTAAAAAGCTACATTTATTTGGTTCCTTGAATGACTCAATCATTAACAAAAAATAGGACAAAACTGAATTGATGCTTCACTTATGTTATATAACCGAGTACTGCCCTTGCACATGCTTTAAATCCTATGTGGTGGAGCAAAACAGGAGGCAACATGTTGAAAATCAAACATTTGTAATAATAAAGAGAAGTGCACAGTGTCTATAGGCCAGATTCCTGCTACTGTCAGATGTGTTTCTGCCTCAACAAAAATGAATATAATACTGAGCCTTTGGCACATCTACGTCACAATGAACTAGCTTAACAGAGTATGTCAGAACTAACTTTGTATACGGATGCGTTTCTAGTATTTGAAGCAGCTTTACACACGGATGTAATCAGGGTTTGTTACTGACGCAACATCATCCTGCATCATCGTGCATAAACTGGAAACCACAAGTTAATTGGATCAACTTTACATGACGGCCTGAACTAGAGCCACCCACAATCAGAACCATGTGGTGGCTCTGAGGATCTCTACACTCAGATTTAAAACATTTTCCAGAGGAAATTTAGTTAAGTTTTAACAACACCAACAATTTCCAGCTTAGATTACCTGTGAGGAGATTTACTGCACACAAATTGAGTCTATGTCAGTGAAAGGTTATGTTAAGACGACACTATTGGACTCAACAAGGATAAAAAAAAAAAAAAACTTTTCAGAGATTCCTGAACAAAGGACCTGAATAAACCAACTTGTCCTCAACTTGTTGCTACAAACATCCTCACAACTCAACTCTGGACAATTATAACAGACCAAGGTGATTGATTAGCTTGTTTAAAAAAACAGCATCCTGTGGGCATAGTCTCACCTCCCTCCGGCTCTCATAATTAGCATTTAAAATATCAAATAAATGTGCAGTGCTTACTCATTAATGACGAGGTCTGGTGCGAAGCAGAGCATGTTGCCGTCGCACTGCTGGTAAGACCTCCAGCCCAGGCTGAAAGACATGAGGAAGAGCCAGGAGCACTGCACCAGGGTCATCTGATCGTCCAGGTGCAGGTTCCTGAAACCTGGCGAGACGGAAAAAAATATGCACCATTAACCCGGGTTCAGCCTCGATGTTAAAGTTCTAGCAACAAATTTGATGCTACTTCAGTCAAATCACAGCAGATAACCATTTTATTCTGAGCAGCTACACCCATCGCTAACCTGGCAGAGCTTTGGCCCACTTCACGGCGGAGATGACCTGTCGCCCACCCAGCCTGTTCAGCGTGGTCATGAGGCGCGTGGACGTGTCGGGGAGCGTGCCGTCGTAG
Source organism: Girardinus metallicus (assembly GCA_903067095.1). Classification (NCBI taxonomy): domain Eukaryota; kingdom Metazoa; phylum Chordata; class Actinopteri; order Cyprinodontiformes; family Poeciliidae; genus Girardinus; species Girardinus metallicus. The sequence continues at coordinate 5,197 of CAEGAE010055155.1, read as the reverse complement.
CCTGCGTAGATGGTGTCCGGCTCTATGGCCTTCAGCAGGGACAGCATGGTGGGGACGAGCTGAGGCATGCACTTGGGCACCAGCGAGCGCGCCTCGACCGGCGGCGAAGGCATCATCTCTGGCGGGTTGCTGTTCTGGTTGCCCTTTAAGCGATTCAACTTCTTCGTTTTGCGAGCTTTCGGACAGAAAACGGGGAG
>CAEGAE010055149.1:0-22821 GCA_903067095.1 Girardinus metallicus | reverse complement strand
ATAGTTTTAGGTACACATGCAAGATGTACACAGGCAAGAAATAAATGGAAAAGTCCAGACTCTCTCAAAGGGAATGAATCGGATCCCATCGTTCAATTGAACGAGTTAGCTCACTAAGACGGCTCGTTCACGACCGACACATCGGTGTCTTATATTATGTCTGTAGTTCGCCCAATGTGCACACGTTGCCACGCCGGTACACGTTAAAGTAATATAAATCTCACTAAGAGGTAGTTCTTTTATTATTTTCACCAGATTAATTGACTAGAACGAGAGATTACTCAAACAAGCTAAATGTTGACGACAAAACAGGGCTGAAAACGTGGAGGAGACTCAGTAGCAGCTAAATGCCGTTTTATATTCGTGGAACAGACGTCTAGTTTGTAATTCTGCATTCAAGGAGTTCTCTACTAACACCCTAAAAGTGAGTATTCAAACTGCATTCATTTGATGTTTTACGTTATGTGCTGACTAATGCTGCATTGATGATGAAATTATTCTGAGTTGTGTGAACACGTGTTCAAGGAAGTTGAATATTGACGTGTTGCAGGTACAGGACAGACCTGCAGCCATGGCAGGCAAGGGTCGTGGGGTGGGTGCCTTTACCTTCAACATAGAAGCTCTGGGCATCGGCAGAGGCAGCATGCCAGAAGCCAGGGTGGGGCCCAGCCCGCTGTATCCAGTAAGAAACACTTACACAGACACACATACAAGGAGCCCAGGATAACCTGTCAGTTTTTATTTCACTGTGAAACATCCAAAGTTGGATTTCCAAAGAGTGGGACGTAATCCTCTGATTACATCAGTCCCAGGTCTATTAACACTCAAGATAGTAAAATTAAATTTTACATGGAACTTATAGTTCTGTTAAAGTCATATAAACAATTTGTGAAAAAAGGATATTAGCATTTAGCTTAAATATAGTTTATTGCCCATTGCTTGGATATTTTTCAAGCTTGTATTTCTAAAATTAATTAAATCAGCCCCTATGTTTTCCCCAAAAAATTGATAGTTATGCATAAACCAGGGGCTTTAGACACTACAAAGAATTGATTTTCCACCTATTTGACAGTTAAATAGATGATTAGATGTTTTTTTACATATATCAATCATTGGACATTCTGACAAATTGTATCCAACCCTCCTTCCAACCTTGTTGTAACGTTTTAGCTAATTTTATCCTTTACATGTTTTGTTTTTTTCACACTGCACAGAGTATGTTACTGTAGATCAAGGTGCTAGTCCTACCCTCGAGGCTATCGTTAGTATTTTAGCTAGCTCTAGCTTTTTAGCTCGTTTTAGCTTATAAACTGCTGCAATCTTACAGTTAAGCTTTGTAAACAGTGTCCTGCATGAATTTCTAATACTCTTTGGGTGTGATTTCTGCATTAACTGAAAGTTTTCACTCCTCTTCTACAGTTTTTCTCTTTGCGTTTTGAAGGCTTTTGATTTATTCTGCTGCTTCTGGCTGTTTCTTCCATTTCTGCATGTTTTCTACAGTTGACTTCAAATAGTTCTGAAATTTTCACTAAAAATGTTCAGCATACAGCATTCACACTGCATTTTTGCAGGAAATGCAAACTTTTGCAGTTGCATTTTGAGGCCTAAGTTGATGTTGAGAAACCCCTGATTTTCCCATTTGGAATTTGGATTCCTGAAGATCTTTTTGCTGATATTTCCAACTGGAAACTTGAAAATGTCAACTTCCTTGTAAAACTTGTAAGCATAATTAAATCTAATCAATAAAAACAAAAAAAAAAACAAAAAGCTGTCTCAAAGGCTAAAAGGTCATTTCGCTTTTTTTCCGTTTTTGTGACGCAACTCAACAACCAACTCAATACTGTTGCAATACTTTCTTAAATGTTAGTACCTAGTTATTTTTTTCATCGTAAGAAAAAATCTCATTTTCTACAGAACACGGACTTTAAGCCAGTTCCACTGAAAGTTGGTGAAGACGAAGACTACATGCTGGCCCTGAAGCAGGAAATGAGAGGCACAATGCAGCGGCTGCCTCACAATATCAAAGCTCAGTTCAGCAGAGCAGGTGAGGAGCAGAGCGGTCCATTAGAGATCTGACGTCTTGAGAATTTCTGTAGGAAAACAATTTGGACTGCTGGAAGGGAAGCTAATGCAGCTTTTAGGGCCTAAGACATTTAATATGGGTCACATCAAGGAAAAGGGAAAGAACATAATTCTGGCAGGATTGAGTTATAGCTGCCATCTCAGCTTGCAGTTTTAATCTGATTTCTTTGGTTTATCATTACAAGAATTTCACAGTTACTGTGTTGAGCAAGTAGTTCAGTTGTTCAGTGTTTTATTTCAAAGTGTTATCAGGTGAATTGAGCTCATGATGCCACAGGGCCTCACTTTTTCCACAAGTGAAGCGTTGTGAACAGGAACTGGAAATGCAACAGTAGGAAATGCTGCCGACTTTTTAAATTACAGGCCAATAATTGTGTTGCAAACACTCCACATGTATAGTATGACTTTGCAGTTATCTCAAGACAAATTGAGGTTGCTCTAGTTTTCACAAAACAGACGTGGAGAAATACACGGAGAGATACCTGAAGCAGAGCCAGATGGAACATGAGGCATGGACTCCAGGTTAGTATATAACACCACAATGCCAAAAAATGACCACAAATTAAAATAAAAAAAATCACCCTGAAACAAATGCATTCATCTTTCTTGATGTTTTAGACTGGAACCGTTTTCCAAAAGAACTGATGCCCCGAACAAAAAAACCTCGAACAAAAGGTACGTTAAAGCTGTCATGTGTGTAACAGATTTGACTTTGCGACTATAACATGGACATCTTTTTATATATTTCACTATTTCAGTCACTAAGAATAAGAAGAGTGGAAAAGGTTCAAGCAAAGAGGCAGCAGATGTTCTGAGCAAATTAGATGTGAGTTTCTTCTCTTTTCCTTATGTGTACGTACTGAGAGCTTACTGTACATGCCAAGATTGTTTAATGCTTTTTGTTGTGGGCTCTGAATTTATGCAGCGTTCACAAAAAAGCTAAAAAAAAAAAACTGGAAAGTTTCACCTTTTATATATTTCACTGTTTTTATAATATAGACTAAAAGCATCATAGCAAATTTGTATGTCGCACTTTCAAGTTATTTATGCTGTAAACTGTTGTAAAACCCGCATATTCACTTCTACACTCTGCACCACATTGTGTCGATTTAATACAGAAAATCTCGGTGAGGCATTGACGTTTGCAGCTACGATGTAAAACAATGTGAAAAAGATTACTTTTGAAAAAATAAAGATATTCTTGAGTCTCAAGTCAGGTATGTTGACATGACAGGAACTGGAAAAGAAAGATGACGGAAATGCTGAAAAGTCAGACGATGAGCCAGAGAAGAAAACAAAAAACGAGGACGAGGAAGAAATAGAGGAGGAAGAATATGAGGAAGAAGACCTCGAAGAGGTAAACGAAGAGCTAAATTGAATGCATTTTACTTCATGTAACGCGCGAGTTTACCGTTGCGTTTGCTTCTGCGTAGGACAACGACTACATTGAGAGCTATTTCGACAACGGCGAAGATTTTGCCGCCGACAGCGACGACAACATGGACGGAGAAGCAACATACTGAAGCGACGGGGCTCCCACGCAAACGTTAACACTTTTCGCAGAGCGGTACTTTATTTTGTGCTACAGATTTTCTCTGGACAACATTGTAAATAAGAGTGTGTGAAATTTTTCAGAAGGAAATGATGTATTGAAAATATATTTATTTTCCAAGCTGGACCACAGTTTAAAGGCACATACTGTCATTTTCTCAATTACGCTTTGTCAAAGAAAATCAAGATAACACTGTGATGAAATAAAAGGGCTATAGCAAGGTCTAAAAGTTCACATGGTTACGAGTCAAAACATGTTCCCGACAAGCTCCAGTTTTCAATGGGAACTATGGGGTGGTTCTCAATAGCTAGCAAAAAAATAGAATCAAGGTTTCAACTGGAATTTCAATACTGATAGTAAAACTAAAACTGCTTTCACAATAAATTAATCCTAATCAACCACAGTGGAATCAGTTTACCTCTGCAAAACAGCAAGTGGTTTAATTCCATCCTTGTTTTTGAAAAACAAAAAAAAGGTTTATAAAAACGCTGCAATACACCAACATTTGAAGATACAGCCACTGATTTATCATGGAATAAATATAAGGAAAATAATGCATCTAATTTCTTTAAAATATATATTCCTTTACAGCTGGCTTAAATGCACCAGTATAAATTACAAAGAAAAACATGTAATTCATACTGGGTACCACAGCTGACCTACCACTCCAATGTGAGGTTAGTTTCAGCCCTTCAATACTCCTAGATTCAAAAACATCTAAATGAATAGATGCAAAAATTATTGCAACACTACCCGTTTACCAGCCTTTACTGTTTTTAGTCTATCCCAGCAAATTAAACTATTTTAATCAATATAAGACCTTTTGAAAATGGGGAAAAATATTAATTCACTTAGTTTATGATGTGTGGGAATCAAAGTTCTGCTATGTTTTCTCAATCATTGACTTTTTAACAGTGTCGGCCTCGGCTGCACCGCCTCCCTGTGGGTTAATTTGGGTGGCCAGTCTATGTCCCTGTGCGGGATCTCCGTCTTCGCTGTGAAAGTCCAAAGTTTCACTTTTCATCTGTTCCTGTTGCCCGTCGCCATTGGTCTGGATAGACGCACCGTGATGACTAACCTCGGCTTTCACAAGAACCTCATAGTAGAGCAGATAAAACACAGGTGTGATGATGCCGACAAACAGCATGATGGCCACGGCCGTCCACCATCTCATGCCCCAGTCCGCGCCGTAGTACGGGTCCTTTCTCTGCGCTGGTTTATACTCCACCTCCCCCAGCAGCGGCTGCTGCAGGGTCAAGGACGACACGACCTCGCTGAGGCTGCTCCGGGACGGGCCCGTGGATTTCACCAGCTGCTCAATGTCCTTGTCCTTCTCCAGGAGGAATCCTTCAACGCTGTCTGTGGAAGAACAGGAGTCCGTGGAGGACTCTGTGGGGAGAGGCGCGGCGGGTGAAACCTGGACGACCCGTCTGACCCCGGTGGGCAAGACGGGTTTGGGAGGACCGGCGTTGTGAGTCTCTGTGAGCACACTGAAACGCCTCACGGGAATTTTTATAGAACGTAGAGCGAAGAAGTCCTGTTCTGTCAGGAGGTTGTTGGCTCGTTTAATGTCCGCCACCTACAAAACAACAATCATTTAATAGCATATTATACTCTACATCGAGTTATTAGTGGGTTTTTTTTTTTAGTCTGTAAACCAGGGGATTCCAAAGTCGCTCCTCGAGGGCCGGCATCCTGCATGTTTTAGTTCTCTCCCTGGTTTAAATGATGGCTCATTAGAGGCCTAAGAAGAACATTGACATGCTGAGAAGGTTGTTGCTACCACCAGGGAGAAAACTAAGACATGCAGGATGCCGGCCCTCGAGGACCGACTTTGGACACCCCTGATGTAAACGTTTAGATACAGGAGAAAACATTTGATGCCAAAAACTGTACCTAACACTTTAGCTAGGTGTTGGTAGCAGCTTCCTGCTTATATCAGCATAATGCCTTTTTGAGAACAGACTAAATCTATTGAAATCGAAGGGCAAAAATTTAAACAAGGTTCTTTTTCCTTATCCCCCACCCCCATCATGCTGGCCAGGCTCTTGCTCACACAGCTGCTTTGCTTATGCTGCAAAATTATCCAATACTTCTAGACTCAGATGGCTGCCAGCTTCCAGGACATAATTTCTATGTCTGTGCCAGACTATTACACAAACGCAAGACAATACATAAGGGGCTGCGCGAGAAGCTCAAGCCTCTCTGTGGTTTATAGTGTATAGTCTATTTTGGAATAAGTTAAAAGAATTTAGCTTAACACTGAACTCAGTAAGAACACCCTTTTCAGTTCTTTTTAAATGTATTATTAGCTACTTAACAGTGGAATTTTCTTTCAGTTAAGTGAATGACTAGTTTCATTTTGGATGAAATCAGCCATGGATTACACAAAACTTTTTCTACTTCAGACTGTCGATTAAACTGGAACAAGGTGAGTGATGCGAGTACAAACATGTAGCTGCAGTTATGCAAATTTAGCCATGCAATGCAAACCCAACGCAGCTGGTGTAAAGCCAGAGCGTCGCACTTCTTCATCTCTTCCAAACAAAATAAAAGTAAGCTTCACCACCTTCACCACATAATGTGTATGTTCACTCTGAGATTAGAGAGACTATAATCCCATGTTTCTTTCAAAAGCATTCTGTGAATTAGATATCTTAAGTCTGAACTCATGCAGTAACCGTCACATTTTGCTACAAATCGAGAGGGAGAGGACAGTTCTGTATGCTTAAAAATGGTTAAAAACAAACAAGCAAACAAAAAAAAAAACCAGGACATACTGAGCAGTGGTACTGCAGGGCAATGCTGTTCAGGGTGTCGCCCTCCTGGACGTCTCTGCTAAGGTAGATGATGTCATCCAGTCGCTCCTTGGATGTGCTCTTCCGCAGCCTCTCCTTACCCCGTGACCGGAGCTCAAAGCTTTCTCCATCCTCCTCTGACAGGTCATTTTCTGAGCCGTTGGTCCCAAACAGGTAGGCATGGCCGCCATTGGCCGGCTGCACCACGGTGGCTGACTGGAACCCATAGTGTTGACTTCTACTGGACATTTTCCTCACTCTGAGAAAAAAAAAAGAGTACAGATGCCTTACTTCCATATACATTTAGTTAACACATACCCAGTCGATTCACTGACACTTCTTTAGTTAAGGTGATGGATTGAAAGAAGCTTAAAGTTATGAAAAAGTTAATTGTTCACACAGCATGCACAAACACATTTGTGCAAAAACAATCCAGCATATGACAAAAATGTTTTACCAATACATGCATGTTAGGCCCTATATAGCATAACTGAAAGAAATATCCTAATGTCCTTTAATCAAAAGACCCCATAATGATGGAAAAATCTGACGTAACTCAGAATATTGAATAAAGCCGACACCCAGATTTATTCATTTATGGAAACAAAAGCCTGTCGTTGTCAGCTACAGAAGTGTTACCTTACGACCCGGTCCCGACTAGATGATGAAACAAGATAAGATAAATAGTTTGGTGTCAGACAAGTCAGAGCTATTGTGTCTCTAAACTTCTTTAAGTTGAAATAGTGATGCTGGTCTGCAATGTCGTTCCGTCCCTCACAAAATAAATAATCATGGCTGCTTGTGGCAGGGAAGGTAGGAAAAAAAAAAAAAAAAAAAGCTATCCCAGGTAAAAGTTTCCGAAAACCAGAAATTGGGAGCAGGCCACAAACTTATGATCCCGGCAACAGCTGCAAATGCAATCTTAAATGTAAACACTGCACTAAATAAAGTTACTTTTATGTTTATGAGTTTATATTCTTAAATGGATTACGATATACTGATAAACCACAACACTAAATCCAGTTAATATAACTTTTATGACACTTCAAGACCAAACTGGCAAGTCTCCTCTCTAAAAATACAAAATCAGAACATGGTAAAGCTGCTCACCATATTCTTTTGAATTGTCACAGCCCAACGAAGATAAACAGATGAGTAGATGTAGCAGAACACTTTGCTATTTAAGTCCGCACAACTTGGATCAGTCAAGACAGTTGGTTGACATTTTATCAGATCTTGTACTTTTGGACGTAATGCACCTGATATCAGAGACCACATGTGGTTTCTGCACAATCACTTAAAGTAAAAAACTACCAGGCTTAGCAAAAGAGGAGCATGTTGGCTAACACAAAGCTAGAGTAAAAAAAATAATAATTAATTTAAATGTATTTACTCCAAGCAACTAATTTAGTTCACTCGCCATTTATGGGTGTGATAAACGCAGCTATTGTGTAAATGCCACATGAAAGACTTCATGTTACTTTGTGTTGAACGAGCCAATGACCGATTTTATCCCAATAAACTGAGTTTGAGTCAATTAACTGAGCAGGAGACGTTGATGTGAAACAAAAACGCGCAAAATAATGTTAAAACTAAAGATTTGAGTTACCTGCTGGGTTGATTTTAAGACAACAACGCAGCGTACATTAATTGTTTTCTCTTTCGCTTCAAAGCGAAGTGAGATCGGTTAGTTCAAGCTAAGCTAGGCTAGTACTATCCCGCTTCCACGTAGGAATATTTAGTTGATGTTAGTAAGCTTTGTAGCTATTTAACTGCAGTCGGAATTAGGTTTACAGATATTCATTAACAATGGTCTTTACCTGTTAAAAGAGAAACCAGTATAGCTAATGGTCCACGGTAATTCCCATAATTCCGCAGGATTATGTTTTGTCTCACTTTAATGCTAGTTGGTTTCTTACGTACGTGCTGTTTCCACTGTTCAGGCCACGTCAACAGAATATTTACGTAATGACGCTATCGCGGCCTAAACGTAGTTCTCTATTTTTACCGCGAGGTGGTGCCAAAAGCAATGTTTTTCATGTTGACTGGACCTTGTAAAATATATTTCAGAGGATTTTACAAAGATATTAGACAGGGGTAAAGAGAAAGAGAAAATGCACAACCATGCTGATGATTATAATTCGTGGGATTATATTTAATACAAAAAAAACCCACCACAAAAACATATTTTTTTAATTTAGAAAAATATAATGTTACTTTACATGTTTCATTTAAAGGGCTCCATCTTTTTGCTTTTTACTGAAGTCTATCTCCTCCATTTCTTGATTTTTACTCTATTGTACCCTTTCACTTCACAAGTCTTCCCTTTTTGTCTGTGTTTGCATTGAACCAGCAATCAGAAAACTTGTTTCTGTTACATGACAGTTTACTGCTCTAAAGTAAAGGGTTTTAAACGTTTTCTTCTCTGAAAAACTCACGAGCAATAAATCTCAGGTTCTGAAATGAGTGAAGGGATTATTTAAATCCACAAGGGGGCGTCCTGAACTGTCTTACACTAAAGACTGAGCATGAAAGAGAATTAAGTCCAACCATAGTTATTGTTTTAGTATTATGTAGAAAATATGTGACATTAGTTACACACAGACAATGTACATTTTAACACTATTTGTGGCTTATGATGGTATAAAAATATAATAAATAAGCTCTTTGCTTGCTTATATTCTGTATTGTTCAATGGACTGAGAGACTGCTGTAGGTGAGGGACAGGACCAAGAGCAGCGCAAAGATCGCTTAGAAATATAAACACAGAATGATGGCGATATAGACAGGGTTCCTGCTTACAACCAGAGCTATAGACAGAAGTCAGAGTTTCTTCCAGTGTTTTACCAGCCTGGTGGTCCACCAGGCTTTATTCGCCCCCCAACTTGGCTATGGGATATTTTTCTTTCTTAAGGAATGCTGCATGTATTTTGCTGTTTATTTAAGTAATATTTAAAAGTGAGTTTTTTTTTTAAAGTGAATTAATTCTTGAGTCGTTAAAGGGTTTGACTTGGAACCTGCACCTGTCCTGTTGTCATCTTCTCATCCTCAGTTTCTGTTTGCATGATGTGTTTCTCTGTCGCTACCAAAAACTGGATGAATAAAGTCTTCAATCTGGTGTTTTGTAAACAAAATTGTTTTTTTGTTTTTTTACGTTTAGTTGAGACCAGAAACTTCATAATTCCTTTTATTTTGTAGCTTCTGCTTATTTATTTAGGATATCTTAAATGTCTTCCAGTTTCCAGTGTTAAATGTTCATTAGAATGTGAAGTTTTAGAACAAAGAGGACTTCTTCCCTTCGGTCCTCCATTCAGCAACTTCTTTCTTTTCAGGTGGGTTTTTATTTTCCACCACAACAACATAATAAATGTTGATGGAAAATAATTCATCTCCAATTTCCCGTTTCTCCTTTTTATTTGTGTCTGAGCAGGGAAAGTTTCATCAGGTGTCACGCAGGAGCTTGATGGAATCAGACACCCGTCCGGTACCATCTTTCTGCTATTCTGCACTTGCAGAATAGTGTTGCTATAATTGTTTGCGTGAGCTAAGGTGGAATAATTTGTTCGAGCCAGGTTGTAAATATTTATTTTTAAGCAGGTCAAAACGGCTGTTAATTAATGGAGATGCTCATTGTTGCTCTCATGTTTTATGTCAACAGTCGTCCTTAATAAAGAAACCCGTAAAACAACAGATTAATTACTCGTGAACTAAATAGAGCATGTTGGTTGCGATATTATGAGATATTGAAGCTGTGTAGTAATAGTGTATATTAAGCATATCCCATCATTTGAGGTGTACAGTGACCTGCGCAGTTCAGTGGACACATTGCGGCTAACAGACTGCCATACAGAGTATTAATGCGCAAAAAAGAGCTTGCGGTGATCCGAATTTGTAGATGTCTGTGTTTAATTTAATATCAATAAATTAAAAAAAAAATCACCCGTCTGATACCGTTCCATTCTTACAAATACCTCTGTATTTGAAATGTATTTTAAAAGGTAGGATATTCTGATAAAAGGATTAGTGCAAACATCTTTTCATTTTAAACGGACAGGATATTCTGATGAAGGAAGTGATATTTTTGTGTAATTGTCGTGTATATAAATTGGTCCAAGGCCATGCTAAGCATAACTCCTAAGCCTCCACTTCAGTCTCGTCACTCAAAGAATGTTATCCAATAATATTTAACATTAACAAAACCCGGCAGAAGTTTCAGACTCATAGCACCGACAGATAGACATAGCTATCTATCCGTGGTGTTGTTAAAATCTGACGAGGTAGCACAGATAGTCAGAACAGAATACCGTGACTGAACCGAAGCTACACCTTTATATTCCACACGGTGGCGCCGTCGGCGAACATACGGCACACTACATGTTCTCCCCGTACGAGACGAACAGGATTAAAACATCGCGTCTCATTAGACTGCACAGACATATGAGCTTGAGCCTCTGAGTAGCTATAAACTAATCTCATACAGTAGGAGCTCCCACATGGCGGCAGTCAGCGCGGAGCCGTGAGGTGTAGAGAGAGAGAGAGAGAGAGCGGCTCTGAAACACTCCGGGGAAGGAAGGAAAGAAGGGGACCCGCGTAGTTTGGCACATTGCAACCCGGCTCCAGCCCCTTTAGGTGACAGACGCGCTTCATCCCACGCTGCTCTCGGGGAAGCTAAAATCAACATGCCGTTTTAAATGTCTGGTGATTGGGAATATAGGCGGAGCTGAGGAGTTTTGGAGCGCTCACCGATGTTATCCAGGGCAGTAAAGATATTGTAAATTGTCTAGGACTGAAAGGACTACGCAAGGTGTCAGGTAAGTTCACATGATGTATTCTAACGCTCCTTATTTATTTATTTATTTATTTATTTATTTAGATCTTGTCCCTCTGCTGTTCTGGTTTTGGTCGCTATCCTTAAAAAACGTGAGGCGATCAGAACAACTTTAAAAGATCAATTCTAACAAAAGACTTAATGATGACTTCCAAGACAACAATTTATAGATTTATTAAACTGGGGCATGAGACCTAATGATCACTAGTTCAATAAGCTATTGTCAATGGTAGATTAATAGTGCAGAGAATAAAGGCACCAAATGAGTAGCGGTCCTCCTCATCAATTATGCCAGACGGCTCCAAGACAGACACATTGTGTGAGACTATAAGAAAACGATTAAAAGTGCTCGGCCACTGCTAATTTCTTTTCGCGCCCAGCCAAAAATACCCCTCGGAGCAGCTAATAAAATTGAAAAGCCTAAATATTGATTCAGCGCAATCAGTTTAAATGAATGGCGGGGCAGCCCATTGAGGACGGAGACAAACGCTTCCATGGTTACATCCAGGATCTCCACTGTGATCACGGCGCTTTGTGTGAGGTTTTCTCTCTCCCACTGAAATAAAACAACTGGCACACACGGAGAGCAAAGGGAGGGGACTCTCTCTCATAGACCCAGCCGACTAATCTATACAGGCTTACCCGGACTATAAGTAATCTTGGCACACTTTGAGTTGCGCACATGTGCTGCTACTGTTAAATTAACGCCTATGGAGCCGTCCTTTGCGCCTTCGCCTTTATGCTCAGGCTCTATAGATCACGCCGGTTGTTCTGGTCGGGTTCTAAGTCTGTGAATTATTGAACACGTTCTCCTTATCTCTAATTGATCATGACGTGATGTCATCTTGGTGCGTCCCTGGCAAATCTCTATTGTTGCTTCATCTGTGGCGCCTCAGCAGAGTTAAATCCTTTCTCTCCCCCGGGGATTGTGAGAGCCGCTTCTGTAGCCATTCAGCAGTTACACCTGCTCCTCCTCAGCATCAGACTTCACATCTTACTCTATTGTTCATTTTATAATTGTGGACATTTCAGGCAGTTTTTCTGTTTCTTTGTTTAAAAATTAAGCAAAAGTTTTATATTCTCCACGCTTACGCACTCAGCCTCATTGGATTTGCCTTTGCAGCCTTGGTGTCCACTAAGATCCTCACTTGCCCAGAGGCTTGGGTCCCTTTGTTTGTCAGTGTTTATGTCATTGCCTGGCAGGGGTCAGCCCCCATTCGCCTGTGTGAGGGTCTGAATGTGATTCACTGGGCGGAAACTGTTTTACTGCCTGCCTCGCTCCCCTTCTGTCTCACCCCCTCCCCACGGCTGCACAGTACAAAATGGGGGCTGAGCCATAAACGTAGCCTGTTCATTATGAGAGGTGCTGAAGTGTTGCACGTCACAGACAGGAAAAGATTGATGTTTGCTGGAAATGCTGGGGAGGAGATCCCATTCCCAGTGTGTGGCAATGGAGGAAACAGTGCAGGTCTGCAACAGGTTACCCTGGCAGATCTGTGTGACACAGGTGCAGCGTTGCTTGGAAAAACTGAACAAAGATGGTCTTTACACCTCCTTGGAAAAGTGTTCTTAACCCACTGGAAAAATGTAATGCAGGTTGAGTTGTGAATCAACACCTGAAGCGCTGGACGTCTCATGGAGCAGCTCACGGTTCAATCTGTCACTCAAAACTGGACACAATATGGCACAGCTGCAAACCGACAAAGACATGGTTGTTCAGCAACTCCGGAGGAGCTGCTGAGACCCACAGCTCAGGTGGGATAATCTGTTCGGCAGGCCCTCCACAATCTGGCCTCTATGGAAGAGTAGCAATAAGAAAATCACTGTTGAAAGAAAGCAACAAGAAGTCCTGTTTGCAGTTTGCCTCAAGATATTGAAAAGACGCATACACAGCTCTAAATGTGGCACTAGTCAACACTGCGCATCAGGTGGTGGCAGCACTACGCCGTGGGGTTGCTTTTCTTTAGGAAGGACAGAATCTAACTACATCACAGTCAAAAACTTGAGGCTGGGGCCAATGTCAGGTCACCTTCAAGCAGGACAACAAGCCTAAATGTTCAGTAAGAACTACAAAGGAATTGTCAAATTAGTGCTTCCAAAATATGTCGGCTTTTGGCCTAAAAATAACAATGGAAAAGACTCATAAACCTCACTATTTGTTGAGGACGCTATTATTGATCCTACAAAAATCAGTTAAATAGTCATATAACAACACAGTCCCAATGGAAATCCTCTTTGAATAGACGTAAGCAAAAGATAGCACTACTTTCCATGTAAATAATTCAGTTTGGAAAATAAACAGCCAATAGATGTTCACTTAAAACATCTTTTGATATTTAAGGATGACATGAGCTGATTTAATAGGCCAGTTTCATATGCATGTCCTAACACATACATCAGGCAAAGTTTTAGACCTCAATCATGTTAACAGCCTTTGCCAAGACGTGTCAATTACTGTTCACAGAGGCCTTCCATCAAGTATGACTGAATTAGAGCTATTTTACATAGAATCATGTGCAAGAGTTTATAGATGTGCAAAACTGGTAGAAACACAATAGCATTGTAGTTGTAGAAGAAGAAGGTGGTTATGCAGAGTATTTACTCATGACTACAAATATTAGTAAAAAAAAAAAGTTGGCCATGTGTCATTTCGCTTTCACCTTTTGGAAATACACCACTTTGGAACACGAAATCATAGCATTTATTGAAGTTTGGAGTGTTAAAATTACCAAATGTGAAAAAGTTTTGTACAATTTGATCCATGAAAAAGCTACACATGGAGTGGGGATGTAAGAAGAAAAAAATGAATTTATAGAAAAATTAAACAAAAGTAACAATGCAAAATTCCTACTGTTTTGTTCTGAGGTAATGAAACCCAAAGTTGATTTCAGAAGAACCTGATGAATAGTTCAGTCATGAATGAGTCTCTTGAAATTCCTTTCTTGTTTTTTTTTTTTTTCATAATTATCATAATCATATATTTATGCAGCATTTTGTGTTAAAGGTGACAAAATCCATTTCATTTTGTTATGTTTATGCAATGCTATGAAATCTAGCCAAACTCAAACAGCAATGTCTACATTTTTGTTCCAAACAGCCTGGAATATGAGCAGCTCTGAAGAGCACAAATTGAGTGAATCATACATTTTGTTCATTTGGAAAGGCTTCGTGGCCATCTGTCCTCCTACTGTTTCTTTTTCATTTTTACCACTGCTTGCTCTCATTATTATTGTTGTGTTAGAGACAAAATTAGCATTGAAAAACAACTTATTTCAAGGAAACACTTGACCTGTTGATACAGGTCATCATAGCTTGACCTAACGTTTCTTGGAAAGGATTCATAACACTTGCACTTTTATCATTTTGTCACATAATAGCCCCATACGTCAATGCTTTGTGGTTTTATATCTTATATTGAGACAATATAGTCCATAAATGTGAAGTGGAAGAAAAAGTACATGTGTTTTTCTTTTTTCATTCTTTTTATTTAATTTTTTACAAATAAACATAAAGTGTGGTTGGCATTTGTGTGCAGTACATTTATCTAGCAGTACAGAAGTACATTTACTTTATACTGCTAGATAAAGTGCATCTCGCAAAACTTACAGTCAATATTAATACACAGCTGTTCTGTGAAGGCCTTGGAAGTTTGTTAGAAAACACGGTAGCTTTGTAGAAGCTGCTCAGGGTCACAGCTCAGGGGCATTTCAGGAGCATCTATTTTTTGTGCTTTTCACAATTGACTTTACAAAGGAAGCATGTAGAAAAAAGTGCTCTAGTAAGATGAGATGAAAACCAAATCTTTTGGCATCCATGCAAACATTGTACGGTTGTGTATCCATTGTATACTCTCTTTTGTGTGCGTGGGTGTGTGTGTTTGTTGGTTTGGCAGAGGAGCTACACATACTGTATATCTGGGTGGTTGATTTGAACAAAATTGAATCACGTTTCACATACTTTCATATCTGGATTGGATTTTTCTATTTTTTTAAAACCTAAAAATTAATGTATAAAATTAGTTTCTATTTGCTCTTGGATTGTGTTGGAACTGAAACACAAAACTGAAAGGAAAGCAGCTGCTGTTGAGTCTGTACATCCATTTGATTGTTCATCTGTTCAGTTTTTATTTATTTAAATGTAGGATTTAAATGTAGGATTTAATTGTTTCTTATTTTTAGCTACTAACTGTCTGCAAGTAACTAACTTAATGTATTGCCAGAATAAAAAGGGCACAATTTCACTTTTTTCATTCTTGTTGCCTATTTATTTCCGTTTATTAAATAAACTTTTTTTTCTTTTATATAGACTTCAATAATTTTTCCACAAAATCCTCATCTGGGGTTGTAGCATCCAATCACTGAAATGTGACTAAATTTGTTAGGCAGAAAAAAAGGTCATGTATTTTTTTTTATCAGAGACAACAATTGTTCATTTTCTTTCTGAAAAATAAGTCATAATTTATTTAGTTCTGTATTGATCTATCTATGTATAACTAACACAATAATTCATTGTTTTATAACAGATAGATATTTTTCCCAAACTCAATCAATTATGTTTTAAATAACTGACTTTAACATTGATTATACATTGATTATAACATTGATTATGAATAATTATCAGAGCTTGGCATACTTGCTCACAAAACCTATTTATTTAAAAAATCACCCAACATCTAAGAAGCTACTTTCTCTACAAGAGTAACATTCAGTAGTGCAACTGTGTTACTAACTAGTGCACAATACTTTTGCTCAGTTATACAGTTCTAAAAAAAGTGAGAGACCACTGCACTGAACCCCATTGAAAGCCTCATGGTTGTTCCACCAAATATTGATTTCTGACCTCTTCCTGAGTTAATACATTAGTATTTCCTCATGAAGAGTTAGTATTAACTCTTCCTGAGTTAGTATTAACTCAGTATTGTTTTCTATTGTGCATAGAAAACGAGTTCATAAACATGAACTCGTTTTCTATGCATTATTTTAGGTCTGAAATCACTGCATCTTTTTTGTTATTTTGACCATTTCTCATTTTCTGCAAATAAATACTAATTTTTTTGATTGAAATTTCATGACATGTTGTCAGTAGTTCATAGAATAAAAGAACAATGTTAATTTTACTCAAACATATTTATGAAAGAAAGTTATCATTTTAAGTCGTCTCTTGCTTTTTTCCAGAGATGTATCTTGGAAGCTAAGCAGCATTTATTGATAATCTTTTGGAACCAACAGTGGAGATATGTTAACGTCAGTTATAGATGATCATTATTATTACAAGATGACAAATTTCTTTCACAATGACAAATACTCCCAATTTTGGCAATCTGTATTATATTTGACAATAGAAAATTGAAAAATAGAAAAATATCAAAAAAGATTGTCCAATGCTGTCTTCAAAACTTCTAGGTTCCTAACCCACCCCAAATTGAGCACCCAATATGGCAGCCGCATTTCTTATATGATATGTCTTTGTGAGCAGGTTCATGTAGCATATTTGTTTACAGGTGGCAACAAAGTAATTAGCGAATATTCTCAGTTTTCACAAAGGAGGGCATGTCTCACATCCAGTGTGCCAAGGATGCGTGTGTGCATGTCCTATGGAAATAATTGAGTAGAGCTGAGACAAAAAAATAAGTGAGCATAAAAAGGAAGCTTCGGACTCTGTTGGAGAGGTGGCTAGTATGCTAAACATGATCGTAGCTAATGGATAGAAAGCTATGACAAAGATTGAAACCGCCATTCATAACAAAAGGGATCACAAGAGAACAAAAGAATGCTCCTTAAATTTGTGCACTGGTTACTGAGTTGTGAATCAAACCAATTTTATCTTACAATGAGCCTACTTTCTGTGTTGAACTGGTCCTGTGAACTCCTTTGTGGAGTAATTAGCATTTCATCCAGAGTCCAACCAGTTATATGCAATGAAGCAATACTCTTTCTAGTTTTTCTCTTTGGTCTGTGAGGCTATTGAGGACAAAACCTTGTTTAATCCTCTGGGAGTATTTTTTTTCTGTCACTCTGTCATACATGCCAATCAGTCGGCTGAAACTGGAAAACACTCAAAATTGCTTTTCCTCAGTTGGAACCACTTCCCTTTTCTTTATCCCTTCTTTCCCACTATCAAAAGAAGAAAACTCTAGTTTTTGGTAGGAGATGTGAGATGTTATTGGCTGAAGTTGAGAGCAGCCGACCAAGTCTGTGTGGACAATGCATCAGGAAAGCTCTAGCTCTCGCTCTGTTTCTTTTTTCACAGTAAATTGCACATTTGATTGGCAGTCTCCTGCCCCTGAAGGAGAAGTGGTTGCTTTGAAAAGTATCATCTGACAATAGTCAGAGGGCGGTCCTCATGGATTTTTCATCTTTAGAGAGGTGTCCATTCAATTGGTTTCTGAGTCCTCCCTGGTTTAATCGAACATTTTGTTTGCAATATATGACTCCAACATTGTTGCGAAGAAAAAGTTATTCCCGTCTTGGAAAGATTTTTGTTTTCCCCTCTCAAAATAAATGCAACTCCAGAGCTTTCCAAAACAAACCCAATGAGTAAGGAACTTTTGTCAGATTTAAAGATGCATGTTTAAGCTCTACCCAGTTATTAAGTTTCTTAATTTATTCTACCCAACTTATTTTTTTTCTATTCGGCGGGAACATTTGCTGATCTAAAAATACAAGTGACAGAATAACATGTGAAGCGCAATTATGGACTGGGATGCTAAGTAGGAATGGCAACCGTGGCCGCGCTGGGCTGAGAATGGGCGGTGGGTGGTTTCTGAGGTAAGGCCTGACACTTATTGGCCTGGTGGCATCACTTAGTGTGGAAAACAGCTCAAACAGGACCTGGTTCAATAAACAGCACAGGAGGCTCTGTGGTTTGGTCCCAAACACGGAACATGAGGCAGTCATACACAAGCTGATCTAATAAACAGACGTTTTGTATTTTGCCTATAGCTATTGGACAGCACAGTGGAATTGTTAGTCACATTCTGTGTTTGCGTTTGGTTTTGTGAAGCTGAACATGTTTGCCTTTTCCTTTGAAGAAGAATGAAGTTGACCTCATGAAGCTCAAATGAGCCATTTATATGTTCAGTATTGCAGTAAATAACAAATTTGACATCCCACCACAGAGCACTTACAATGTGTATATGGCCCTGAGGACTGGCTTTGTACAGTTACCACTTACAGTGGCTTGTAAAACTATGCATACCCTTTTTCCATTCCATCACATACCAACAACCAACTTCAATGCATTTAATGTGGATTTTATGAGATGGACAAACAAAACTTACATCAAAATCATAAATTGGTGTGTGGGGATGGTGTGTTCAGGGTAATGCCTGCTGAAGTTTTCAGCCATATGTTAGAGTTTTGCATGGAGGCCAGAAATCTCAGTGTTGATTTCATCCATTTTGCATGTCTTCCCTCCACACTTGGAGCTCCAGGGCAAGAAGTTGTTCTGTTGAAAGTTTTTTTTTTTGTCTGCTGAGTTGTGGATCTTTGCAGCTCCTCCAGAGTTGCCATGGGTCTCTTGTCTGCTCCTTGGATTAATGCTCTTCTAATAGTCTAATAGTTTAGATTGAAATGCTGTGCTTTGTTATATTTGCAGTTGTGCCTTTTACAGAGAAGTGGTTCATATTTGCTAGATAAATGACTGACCACAATTTGTTGTACTGGATATCATTAAGAGCTATCAGAAGGTGCTAGACACAAGTGTAACTCAAAATTTTCAGCTTTTATTTGTTAAAATTGAGATGAAAAGAACCCCCTGTCCCCAATTTTCTTTCTATCTCAGTATTATGCACTTCTTATGTGTTGCTCTGTCAGAAAAAGTACCAATAAAATACAATGAAATGTTCAAGAGTTGTAAATATTTTTACCTTATAGTGTATTTCTTTCCCTCTGCCATGTCTTACAGTCTTTCTGTATATATCACTGCCTATTTTTGTGCCTTTCCTTGTCAGAATCGGTTATTTTGTCCGATTGCATGGCCGGTGTGAATTTGTGCAGAGAAGAGACACGCAAATGTCCTGGGACCTCTGTTATAGTAGTCAATTTTAATAACAGAGTCGTTTCTCTTTGTGGGCAGACTGACTCCACTTCACTGAGTTGAGCTGTAAGATTGATGAATGAGATCCCACAGCTAGCCTTCCAGCTTTAGACAGTTAGGAGATATCTTTTCTACATATATGTGTGTACCATTTGTGCATGTGACTGCCAAATATAGCCACACACTCTTCACCATGGGCGTTTCAGGAACAGGGAAGCCTCAGGGTTAGGACGCCGGATCATGGGAAAGCCCTTGATTAAAAACCGTGCAGACTGTTATTCCACACACCCTCAACCAAAACGGAAGTAAAAGTATTACTTTCCACTTTTAAAGTTTGCAGTTCTTGGTAAAATGACAAGGAAAAGAAAAATCCTGGTGTAGGGTTACAGAGGCTTGTATTTTTCATGAAGAAGTTGCATAACAGAAGCTGCACTGATTAAAAAAATCAGACCTTCTCGTTTGATAAAAAAAAAAAAATCTCCATTCAAGTCAGTTATGTCAACCACTTGCTGGAGTCACCACATGGCATCTGAATCTTGCACTGTCACGGTTACTACCATTCTCTGACAGTGAAGTCCTCGACCTGCCATAAATAATTGATGCCAAAGATTACAACACATCGGCCACTGTCAGGAGAAACCCTAGAGGTATCAGCGGTAAGCACTGACCCCAGGACCAGCTCTGCAACCAGACACCTTCTCAGCCACTCTGATAGGGATATCCATTAGATTGCGGTTTCTCTTTGTGTGCAGGAGGTGTCTGCAAGGGATCTAATGTGAAAGGTTTTTGTGAACCAGCCTCCTCACACCAGCATGTCGCTTTAAGGTGAACTGACAGGTGAGAGGCTGAGAATTGCCAAGAAAAGGGAGGTGAAGTATTGGGGAGTTGCAAAAGAGGTAGTCTGTTTCCAGGTTTTATAACCTGATTAGAGATTGAGAAAAGTCTGAGGTTACAAATGGATGACATAAGGTGGAATATGTGCTGATCAGATATAAGATTAAGCTCAAGCAAAAGACATAACATCCCTCATGCTGTTCCAGTAAACCTTTTTGTTTATAAGAATGTAGATTCAACATTTGATATTAAAGTCATTTCATTCAATGTTTCATGACTCCTTTAAGATTAAGTATGATCCAGCTGCACCGATAATTTTGGACAGTTTCTGATCACCAGTTTTGTAAAACTGACCTGGGAATTTCAGCTTGAGTCAATTTAGATTTGAAGAACTCTAAGTAAAAAATAAATACTTTTTCTAACTTTTTTGATACACTGAAAATTTGCCTTTTTTTTATCAATAAAATCTTTTTGGTGATAAAACAGTTGCTTCTCTCCATCTTAAAGTTGTCTGTTTTTGTGAAAATCTACAAATACAACAAAACCCTCCAGAACAGAGGACTTTGTATAAGTAAAGTCAAACCAAAAACAAGTAAACAACATACTTTTTACTTCTTTACAAGACAGATTAAAGCTCATTGACATTCACCTCAAGTTGTAAAAGTGGACTGTCACATGACATTTCTTTTCCTATATGAGCCATTCAAATTTAGCAGACTTCTTAATTAATATGTGAAAGACAAAAGATCAAGTGAAATCATTTAGTCTTTATGGTAAAGTATAGACATTAACCTTAAGAGGCTTTTCTGTCCTAATCCTTCATTAATTATGTATTGGAAGCACCTTCACACCTTGTGTGCGATAGGCTAACAGCTAACATGTCTTATAAGAAAACAAAGTTTCAGTAGATATTGAAAATAGCTACTGTATTTTGGAGTCTTCTTCCCTCCTTCTTCACAAATATGAGTTTTGTTAGTGCAAAGAAAAGGAAGGAGAGAAGCAGAATACCAGTTGTTCTAAGTCGTTCTTCAACAGGTTTTCTGCATTATTTTCCCTTTACTGTGGCGCACTGCACTAAATTAAAACAGTAATACCGACATTTCCAGGTTTTCTTTTGTTAACAGAATTATTGTACTGGGGTAGAGCGGCTATGGATGGCAAGTAAAATAATCATCTTTTTTGCCCTCCAGCATTGTGCTCGCGTGCATAATTTCTGATGTAACACGCAACATGTGTATACAAAGTTAGATTAAAAAAACAATAGATGTACTGCAAATTTTTGATAAATTATGAATTATTTTATGGTGTCTTGATGTTGAGCAGCAAAATAAGATGATCCTCCTTAGAACTCAAATGTGTGTGTCAAAGCTGATAACAGTCATATGCAAATAGGGCTGTTGTAAACGAATATTTTAGTAATCGAGTAATCTATCGATTATTCTTACAATTAATCGGGTAATCGGCTAAAACAAAGATAAAATAAAACATTGGTAAATCTAACATAACAGCAGTGTTACTATCGCATATCAACATCAGTCCAATTTTTCACATTTGAACTTCTCTAACAGTTACTTTTCTGTAGTTTAGAAAATTAACCTGTAACAATAGTAGCTCACTTTGTTAACATGAAGAAAAGTTATACAAAAATCTGAAATTAATTAAGTGTAATAATAAAGAGGCAGGCTCATCAATAGCCTATCCATTTGTGAGCAGGTTGTTATGGAAAAATGTCTATACTCCAGCTTTCTGTATTTATCTTCAGTCAGTTTAATAGAGGAACTCTCACCTTGCACAGCCATTTACAGCGTTTGTGTTCATGTTAGCGAAGGGATTTGACTATGAGGGGCCGTTTAGGACAAAAACTGTTTTGTCTCTCACTACTAAAAACTCACACACACACACAAAATATTAAAATTGCACATATATACTATTAAAATATCACACACAATTCTTTTCTCACACACATACATAAAAGACTAAGATTGCACATATAAACTAAAAAAATACAGACTCACCTTTTGTATGTTTCAGAGGGACTCAATGTTTGTATGTGAGAGTGATGTCACGAAAGAGGCGGGGCATTATTTGGAGATCAGATCGCGCATGCGTTGATACGACAATGACGTCAGCTTCATTCTGGTTACTGGAGCTCCACGGTGTAAGGCGTTTAGCTCAAGGCTAATCCGATTTATGAACGCTAATTTCGGCCAACCGTTCTCTCCCGCTCCCTCCTCAAGCGCTCGGAGGTTCACTTAGGACTTACTCCGGGGTTATAGCTGCAGTAAGCAGCCTTAAAACCGGCGTTAGAGCCGGGGTTAGCTCCGCTTCCTCCTCAAGCGCTCGGAGGTTCACCTATGGCTCTGACGCCGGTGTTACCGGCGTTTATCTCAAGGTTGATCCGATTTTTGAACGCTAATTTCGGCCAGCCGTTCTCTACTGCTTCCTCCTCGGAGGTTCACTTAGGCCTTATTCCGGTTCTAAGGCAGCTAACTCCGACTCTAATGCCGGTGCTAAGGCCGCTAACTCCGGCTCTAACGCCGGGTATAATGCCGGTTCTAAGGCCGCTTACTCCAACTCTAACGCCGGAATAAGCCCCAAGCGAACCGCCGAGCACTTGAGGAGGGAGTGGTAGAGAACGGCTGGCCGAAATTAGCGTTCATAAATCGGATTAGCCTTGAGCTAAACGCCGC